>BHFT01044950.1:0-19362 GCA_004320025.1 Laticauda laticaudata
CCCCCCCCCCATTTACACAACAGAAAAATGTAACACCTCCAGCACACTTCCCAGACTCATCCCCTCCTCTCCCCCCCGTTTCTTATGACAGCCGAAAGATGCAAAGCAATAGTAGAAGATCTTGAAGGCTGACAATAACAGGTTACCTGTTTGGTGATGCTGTTTAGGAAAAAAAGAACAATATCAAATATCATGACTGATAATATAGCTGCCAAGGAAGAAACCTAAATAACAATTGCCGAAAACAATAATGTTACACTGAATTGCAGCATGGTCTTAACAGGTCTCAAGACGGTTTCTCCATTTGTCGTGTTTTCTTCTGAAGCTATTAGCAACCAGACTTTATTTCACAGTATTTAAAAAAAAATCAACACTGCATGATCACATAAAATGTTATTATGTTGAGTTGAAAGATGTTTCTTAGACTCTTATTATGAAAAATCAGCATAGAAAAAGCTTCACCAGCTGCTTATCCTCCAAATTTGCAGATAAGAATAAAGACAGGATAATTACCTGAGCCTCTCTGCTATTTATGCACTGCTGGAGCTATCCTCGGGCTGCTGAATTCATTTAATCTGCAAAGGCCTCCCCATCTCTTTTAAATCCCAAGCAAGTGTTTGTCATTTATTAATGTTGTCATTTGTTAAATATATAATACCCTACAATAATGATTTTCAGTTTTTCTTCATCAGTTGTAGTTACCTAAATACTGTGTGGTGCTTTATTATCTATCTGTCTGTCTGTCTGTCTGTCTGTCTGTCTGTCTGTCTGTCTGTCTGTCTGTCTGTCTGTCTGTCTGTCTNTCTGTCTGTCTGTCTGTCTGTCTGTCTGTCTGTCTGTCTGTCTGTCTGTCTGTCTGTCTATCTATCTATCTATCTATGTTTGTAGGCATATATACTGGACACAAGATACATAATAGTTTGGCATCTTACCTCGACACAAAAAAGCCACTGAGAATTGTGAGATTATGGCAGAATATAAATGTAATAAATAACCATAACAAGGTATCTCCAAAAAGAGATGCAACATACGGGCTACAATTTAGCATGAAAAGTGCCATATTCTATCTATATATCATACAATAAATACTGTTAATAAACTCTGAATTATATCTTGAATGAGAAGAAAAACACTGCTGGAGCAAAATTTAATCAAATCTGATTAACAGAACGGAAGTTTCCAAATCCTGCAATGTCAGCATAGCACTTTGTTCTTCATTCAGAATGCTGCATCTGGTTACATGTACAATTTAGAAATATGGAGTATATAAAGCAAGGGTTGATAGAAGATGGAAAGGGACTTATTGGTAGGTTTCTGGGTGATTTGAAGTAGACAGGCCAGAATTTATGACTCCCAGTTGTTTGCAATGGCAATAGTCACTTTTTCTTGTCTTATTACTGCTGATAATAAGGTTGTGAGAACATGTATGTGTGAAAGAACTAACAGGCAATTAGGTTCTGATGCTCAAAGTATCTGGGCTTAGCATTCAAAAGATACATCTCCATCTAATAATTTTTTTTGGATTTCATTTTAATCCCACCTTCATTTTATAAATAACTCAAGGTGGTAAACATATCTAACATTCCTTTTTCCCATTAATGGACTAATGTTCATAATCCCCTGGTTTCTAGCCTGATGCTAGAACTACTAGAACAAATTGGTTTTAGGACTCTAGAAAAAAAGATTTTTTTTTTCCATAACAGTGAAATCTGACCATTCCTTATAGAGAATTTGAAATGAATTAAGATATGAGCAAAGAATATTGAAAACAAGTCTTTTGAAGAGAGACTGGAGTAACTTAGCCTAAGCTATCTCAGAGGGCAAGCCCAAATCTAGTGGGTTTAATTAATAACTTTTGAGTTAACATTTAGGTGGATTCTTCACAGTGAGACAAATTGATACATGTTCCAGAGGTCGAGGAGGGAAAAAGTCTATCCAATTTTCTGAGGGCAGAAAATTATCCATGGTTCAGGATTTTCCTCATAAAATGTGGGCCCAGGTTTAATGTCATTTTCATCCTCTGCTTTAAAGAATTATCTTAATAGAATGCCACTTAAAAATAATTACTACTGTAGATACAGATATGGTTAATATTCATACCCTCCAACAGACTTTTCCCTAAGGTTTTAATTTTCAAAAAGTCAATGATGCTTTGCTTAGTGAGAATGTGATCTAAGGGGAAAAGAAAGTAACGGAGGTCTAAGAAATAAAGAATGAGACAGCAAGGTGAAAGTGCAAGCTTCCCCCCCTCCCCTTTTTGTGTCAGAATTTTGGGTTGCCTGGGTGGTACTTGTAGTCTCAGACACAACAATTTTTCTTTAGAATAATACATTGTAAATGTTTTTTTTTTAAAAATCTGCAATGTGTTTAAAAATTCTCAGTTTTTTTATTTGATCCTCCTATTGCATTAGCCTCACCCCCTGGTCATTTGTTCTTCTCTCAACAAGTATCCGCTGCTCATTCTGTTTATTCCTCAAAGATTATGAGATTTCCTCTCCTTTTAGGCTTCCTTCTGTAAAGATGTCTATTATGACTTAAAACCTGACCTGCTGTAGGCAACCTCCGGCAGAACATGGAATATAAATCAAATGAACAACTCTGGGATTTCCTGTGCTTATTTCTATCTCTTTATGAATGAAGGTATTTAGGTTCCCATGGATAAGTTTGCTATTTGTGTCAGAACACTGGGCTGGACCCCCTGATAGAGCATTTATTCTCTCAATGGACGATTCTAAGTGCTATTTCTATAGGAATAAAAGTTCAGCTCTTTCTCATAATCTTTCCGTAAATTCTACACTCAAGCTTTGACACTGAAACATGGGTTGGATGCCAGTTTTCACCAGAAATTCTCAATGCTATGGGCTCTCTATCTTGATCAGACAATATTCTAGTGAAGCCTCCATCCTGATTCAGTTATCCACCTGGAAGAAATGTGTTTCAGGTTGGGATATTTTAATCAGAGAACTGTGAGTAGTATATATTGAACAATTTCAATTTTAGGAATGTGATCTTTAAAGGCCCTGTCACACCGCCCAACGGATGCAAAACGGACACAACGGATGAGCAAAATGTTCCATCCGTTGTTATCCGCTCTCAAAAGGGGCAAAAAATTTGCATAAGGAGCGGATAACACGGACGGGGGGAGGACGCAGGGCGGATGGAAAGCGGATGCGGAACGGAAGCCCAGCGGATAGAAGCGGATGGGAGCGGATGGCACATCGCTAGGCTTCCGGGGGACCTCAGCAAAGCGGACACGGAACAGATACAGCGGATGCACAGCGGATGCCAGCAGAAGCCTAGCGGATGCCGAGCGTTAATTGCGCATGCGGGGAGAATGCATTGCGTCAGCCCGCGCGGATATAACGGAAGCAGCTCGGAAGCAGGTCGCCATTCAGAGAAAGACCTGCTTCCAGACACATCGACTGCCTTGCCTGTCCTGCTTGCATGTCTGCCTGCAAGCGTTGCCTGCCAGCCTTGCTGCCAGCCTCCTGCCAGCCTTGCTGTCTGCTTGCCTGCCAGCCTTGGTGCCTGCCTTGGTGCCTGCCTTGGTGCCCTGCCTGCCAGCCTTGGTGCCTGCCTGCCTGCCAGCCTAGGTGCCTGCCTCCCTGCCAGCCTTTCTGCAGCCTTGTTCCTGCCAGCAATCCCACAACCATGCTGAAGCACAGCAAGCCTCAGCCTTCTGCTGCCAGCCCTTGCAAGAGGGACAGGGCTACCATCCCGCCCCTGGCCCTCACTCTGGTTCTGCTAGGGCTTCTGCAGCACAGGCTCGCTCTTCTGGGGCTGGGGCTTCTGCTGCTTCTGCTTCTGAGGAACTGATGACAAGCACTCCAGCACCAGCCACCTCCACAGCACCTGCACCTTCACCCCTGAGACTGAGCGACCAAGAGGAGTACCAGAGACTCATTTTTGTTTTATAGCTTCTTGTTATAATAGTCTATTTTTGATTCACACACTTGCTTCATTTCTTTTTTTTAATAAGTCTTTGCTGGAAACTTTTAGAAATGGTTTAAGCCTTTTGCATGCTTGTGGGATGGGTTAAGATAGCTGTGGGATGGGAGGATACCTGTGGGATGGGCAGGGATACCTTTGGGATGGGTAATAGCTGTGGGATAAACCTCCAGTGCAAGCATAGTGGGACTGTATGGTCCACCCTCCCATGTGCCACACCTATGGCCCTTTATTAACAATAACAATATAATCAATCATCCACACATGTCAACATAAACACAACTCTTTATTAAATGCCCTGTTCATTGTAGGGCCACTCAACATACATGGCCCAATCTCATCAGTGTGATGAGACAGGATCAGGAAGCATCCATTAAGCATCTATCATCCTGTCTTGCCACTCCACGCGCTCCAGCTGGGGAGTTGCACCAGTGTTTCAGGAGGTTGTGCTGCTTCTTCCCTTCACGTGAGGCTCTGTTGGGCGCCTTGCACATCCTGAGTGTCTATCAGTTTTCGCCCTTGCCTCCATTCCCCAGGCTCCATGTCCCCATTGCCTTGTTGGAGGTCCACGAGGCTGTTCTGCAACACTGGGTAGCGGGTGCGCATGAGATTGTGCAGGATGCAGCAAGCTTCCATGATCCTCCTCACGGTCTCTGGGCGATGCTGCGATGGTGGTGAGAAGTACCTGGAACCTGTTGGCCAGGATGCAAAGGCGTTTCCACCACCCGCCTTGCCCTGGACAGCCTGTAGTTGAAGATCCTCTCTTCATGGGTGAGGTATTTGGAGGTGTAGGGCTTCATGAGGTAGGTTGTGAGGGAGAAGGCGTCATCCCCCACGATGAAGTAGGGCACATCTTGTGTGTTGTTGGGCAGGGGTTCTGGATCTGGGAAGCCCACGATGAGGGTTGCGTTCCAGCTCCTCCTTGAGGTGACTGGCGTTGTATACCTGGGCATCTGAAGATGAGCCGCTGCCTGAAGCATCGATGTCCATGAACTTGTAGTCAGCATCCACCATGGCGAAGAGGATGATGCTGAAGAAGCCCTTGTAGTTGAAATAAGTGGACCCCGATTGGCTGGCGCTTTGCAGGCCACGTGCTTCCCATCTATGGCTCCAACGGTGTGGGGGAATGTCCACTTCTGATACCACTGCTCTGCAACTTTCTTCCATCCTTCTTTTGTGGAGGGGCACTGGGAGGAGCTCCTCCTTGTATTCTTCGATGATGGCCTGCACCACTTCTCTGACCACAATGCTGGTGGTGGTTGGTGCAGACCCTGCAGCCTGTACTGCATGCTCCGTAGGTGGTCCCTGAGGCCAGGTGGCGCAGAGTGAGTGCACCTTGAGCCCAGGTTCCAGGCTGGGCCGGAATTTGGTGTTTGCCTTGGTCAACCTGGGTGTCGGCTGCTGCACAACTTCGTCAAACATGGCTGGAGGCATCCTCATGAAGTTCTGGAATCCCCGAGTGTCTTAGCTCCTGAAGCTCCACCATCAGCTTGTTGTTACTGTCCGTCCTCTGCTCTTCTGGCGAACCATCTTCGTACCCAGACGCTTCTTGCCGCCCCTTTTTCTTCCGTAGTAGAGTTCACAGAGCCTGTAGATGGCTTCGCACTGTTGCAGAAGGATGGTGGCTGCCAAAAGGACTGTGTTACGATCCATGGTGGACATGACTGGATGCTGTGGAAGAGGAAGAGGCAGATGAAGGCTGCAGAGGTCTGCAGCAGGGCTGCTGTTCTGAAAGTGAGATCCAGATGTTGTTGCTCCCCCTTTTTAATAGGCAGTATAGGTGTCCCTTTGCATCCTCTAGGCATCCTCTAGGCATCCTCTAGACATCCTTAATATCCGAGATAGGTCCCCTCTGCGAACGTTTTTTCTCCGTTTTAAACGCTTTGTTTTCTGTGCTGCTCCGCTAGGCATCCGTTCTGCATCCGTTCCGCGTTCGGTTCCGCTTCTCCCTGCGTCCGACGCGGATGCGAGTTGCGTGGATGCGCAGTGGATGCCTAGCGGATATAGCGGATGCGTAACGGATGCGTAACGGATTGTGTTAGCGGATGCAGAACGGACGAATTGAATACATTTTCCGCACAAAAGTTTTGGCAGCTCAAAAACTTTCTGAGCAGATGAAACGTCAAGAAACGGATGCTGGACGGATAGAGAGGAAGCAAATGGAGCAGTGAGTACATTCGGCATTTAACCAACGGATGGCAAGCTTTTTTGTCCGTTTTACATCCTCCTTGCATCCGTTGGTGCAGTGTGACAGGGGCTTAAAATTGCATGGATTGGAAGGGCTGCTAAAATGTGCACAACCTTCCTGCTTATTCGGAGTATGTTGAGTAGCTTTCTCTTCTTTAATTTTCTCAAGAAGGATGCAGGGTTCAAACTTCTCCAGTATTCATCTATTTTAAAAAAATGTATTTTTTTTGCAAAAAAAAGGGGTAAGAAACAAAATGTCTGCCCAATTACAAAAGCAACTAAGTTGGCAAATGGGTTTTGTTTCACTATTGATATATCAGTGTTCTGCTGAGGCAGGTTATGATGCATGCATCTTTCTGTAAGAATGTGCAGGGGGCCAGGACTCAGGAAAAATGCTCTCAACTTGAAGCACTGGTCTCATGGAAGAAGCATTCTGATGCTCATTCCACTTTCACCTATGGCAAGCAGGTTTTCTAAGTTTTTATTTTTTTTAATAAACATATGATACATTTGTTTTAGCAGGGCCAAAAGAGGTAACTGTCTCTCCCAAGCTACTTTCATAAGTCTCCAAAGTTATTCGATGTTTAAAGTTGTGAACATTTTATTCCAGAACACATTATGAGCGTGTGCACTGTTTTCCAAACCCCACTGACAATTTTCCTTTCGATTCTCTAACATTGACTTTCCTCACTTTTCAGTAAACACTGCTTGTATTTTATTTTGCATTGCTTTTCAAATGGGTTTGGCTTTTCCTTTTAATGGCAAGAACTTCATTTGCAACATAAATATTATGTGGGCTAAAGTTGAAGTATATACTACACAAGACCTCCTTCCTTCTTTTTGAAGCAAAAGTTAGAATCTGTAATTTGATAATGCAACTAACTTTCTCTAATCTCATACTTTCCAGATGTATTGATACTACAAGGATTCCCAGAGAACATGTTCAATTGTGCTATTTCAGAATTTGGGAGTTATAATCCCAAATACATCTGTAGAGTATCAAGTGGAGAAAAAAATAAACAGGAATTTGTCCACTAACATAAATTCAGGTAATCAATATTAAATTCAACTGAAACGAATAATATTCCTTCTGCGTCCTTTAGTCTGAATTTGAGGCACAGTTACTTGAGTCACACTTGTTGGCACAGAGACAAATAATCTGTTTCCTGAAGTTAGCCAGGGTTTTGAAATAAGCACTTGACTCTGTTATATTCTAATTTCAATTTAGAAATGCTCCAATAAAAAGATTTCTTTTCAAATTGATAACTGAAAGTAAAAACAAAATTGTACGATTAATGGCTGAAAAAGCACAGTATATGCATAACTTAAGATAAAAATACTGGGAGAAAAAGGTACCAGTTTGTTTCCTACAATAAAAATATTATTAACCTAACTCAACTGTCCACTGTTGGGCAAACACAGAAAAAAAACATCTTCTTGGTTCAGAAAAGACTATTAAGAGCATCTTCAGAGATTGCCTTGCAGACCAGGTTTGTGAGTCTCCATATACTGAATCGTACTTTTTTCCTACTAGATAAATCTGAAAGAAGCAATTGTTAATGCTTTTTAAGAATTGTGTGAGACAACTAATGATTAATTTGGGGCAGGTGGGGATGGGATCAGCCTACAAACATTCTGCTTTAATTTAACCAAAGTCAATTCAAGAATGAAAGATATATGGTAAAAGAAAACTGAAAAAGAAAGATATATGGCAAAAGAAAACAGACAGGATATCTAGATCAGTCCTTCTTTATCATGTGTCATAAACATTGCCTAGTTCTGACATAAATTCAGGGTCGCACAAATGAATTGCATTAGGTTTAAAGATATAAACATTATCCTGAGGTGCCTAGTTCTGTGACAGCTGATTCTTTTACCAAGTGATAAACTTGTATACTTTTTATACAAGTAAAAACCAAGGAATAAGCTGCATGTGCACCAGAAGGCCTCTATTATACAGCCTTCATATCCATGTTTAATGTAATATACATGCATTTGTAAAAAATCTAATCTATGCATACATGTATATAAGTTTACTACACTGCCTATATCAACTTTTATTTTTCTTATACTGCTATGCTTATAAGGCCACCTTTTTCATATGCCACAACACACAATGTTAATTTGGGGACGGATGAAATTAATATTTAGTAAATAACTTCTCCCCAAAAGATTAACATAAATACTGTGCTGTTTTGACACCAAGTTAAATAATCTCATGGAGTAATTGAATTAGGCAATTTTAAGGCACTTGGATTACCCTAACTGGTTAAAAACCTTGTTTAATAAGAGTAATGAAGAAACCCAATTTTAATAAATATGCAGCATTTATATAGCACTTTTGTATGTTCAAAACATTTCACTTATTGTAATTGTTACAATATTCCCATATGGCAAGAAAGTGTTGCTCCTATATTTCTGATGTGAGGCTGAAACCAAGTGTGGCTTGCCTGGCAGTGTTTAGCAAGTCCATGGCCACACCAAGATTTGAACTGATAACACTCCAGCTCACCTCCTTTAGCCACTAATTTATACATTTTTTTTCAATTAGAGTCTTAATTTGTGGACTGCAGACCCTAAATCCTCATACCCTTTACATTAGTCCATCACTTGTTCTCTAGCCATATAAAGTACTGACAGAGTTGTCTTCCCCCACCCTGGTCTTTATAAATTTAGAGCTTTTGCCTGTACATATAAACTGGGTGATAGCATTTTAGATCTTGTGATGAATACTCCCATAACACGCAGAAAAAAAATTGATTCAGTCTTACAGAACATTGGATGCCACTTTTTGCTTGGCCATCATCCTTCTTCCACTGAAGACTCTGATCTGTACCACTGTAAAGGTGGCAAGTGCTTAAGTATCATATGGAGATCGTCCGGGTGCCCATTGCAGAAAACAAGCTGGTTAACCCCAAAATGTGTAAGACTAGGCAATTTTTTTCTGTGCTAAGAGAAGCAAAGAAAAAGGTTTAAGATAGGGCACCAGTTCAGTTCTTACATTAATACTGAGAGCTAGGCACTCAAAACTGCTGAGACATAGAGAAGCTGAATTCTGATGAGTCCTTGCTTTGTTCACCTTTAATTTTGTAGCACATATGAAACATATACTGGTCTTGTAATAGTCCTGAGATTTATACTTCTTTTGACTCTATTAAATGAAAAACTACTGTACCAGTAGATGGTTGTCAGATGTAACCTTCAGCTATGAGAGCAAAAACACACCTGGTGTCCTTTTTTGTAGTATGCATTATCTGATTCTGTGTGCATGCTACCTTTAAATCAAGATTTTGGCAAAGTTATAGCTGCAACTAGTGTGGCAGTGGGATAGGCAAAAAGAACCTTCCCAATATTGGTCAGTAAAGAGATCTTTGTGTTGAAATAGTGCTCCTTTTTTGAATAAGCTGAACTTTCATGCACAAGGAGGAAGACAGAAGATGACATTTGCAAGGCAAGGAGTTGAAGATGGCTAGGAACATGACACCAAATTATCCATGGGAAGAGAGAATTGGGCGGCTGATGTTGCTATTAGTTGTCATTGCTGAAAGCTCCCATCTGAAAAGACAACAGATCAGATTTATTTTATTTCATTTACATAAGATTTATAGAACCCTCCCCACTCCATTTTCTGCAGAATTTCTTTGGGTGCTCATGTGCAATAGCAAATCAATAAAAACCAAATAAAAAAGTAACCCCTAACTCCTTCAAACATAACACTGTGCATATACTGTATTCAGGAAAAAAATCTCGACACTTACTGGGCTCCAATCTCATATAACCCAAAGGCTGGTGGGAAAAGCCAGAACTTGATGGCTTTTTTGAAGATCAAAAAAGTAGAGGTCTGCCTGATTTCAGAGGAGAGGGTATTCCAAAGGACAGGGCTATTACTCAGACAATAACTAGGTTTTACTACCCTGTTTCTCCAACAGTACGGCCTCCCCCAATAGGAAGTCCCAGCATGTTTTATAGGTAGGAAATGAAATTAAGCCCCTCCCCCCAAATTAAGGCCTATATTAAAACATGCGAAATGGGGGGGAATGGTGGGGGGGNCCCCACCAACGCCAAGGTCAACATCCAAGCCGTCGCCACCCGCCCAAAGATGCGGGGGGGGGGGGGAATTAAGTCACTCCCGAAAAGACAGCCTAGCCATTTTTGGGGGGCTCAAAAAAAAATAAGACCCGGCCTTATTATATGAGAAACATGGTAGACAGTAACATTTAAGGGAAGGGACCTGAGTGGGCCACTCTATCAAATCTGGGGAATGGGCAGATACACTCAGAAGAAGCAGTCCCTCAATTAACCTGGTGCTGTGTCATTCAGAATTTTAAAGGTGATTAGACAACCTATGTCCAATTGGATTATCTTTTCAGAGATAATTGCTTACCCAGATTCTTCAATGCCTTCAACAATAACAGAGCTTCTAGAATACTACCTTCACTGGAAAATCAGATACATTCTGAGATGTATCTGCCTTGAAAATAGCTCATGTTGAACTGTATGGCACAGTAAAAAAATCAGCATAGGAAATGTTTTATAACATTTTATGTTTATGTCATAAAATGTTTTATAAAGTTTACCCAATTTCAATTCCCTAGGAGTTATAGGTCTTGGATTTTGCACATATTTTGTAGGTTAGCCCATGTGAGATACCTTGGTTCAAAACATTTTGCACTGTTTCACTTTCTGTTGAAGATTACAGGAATCAGATTTTTAGAAGCAAAAAGATAAGTGTCAACTGGCGGCTCATGGGCCAGATGCATCACGCACAGACCAAGCCCACCTCAGCTCCACAAAGGTAAAAAAGTTGTGATATGTCACAATATGTCACGTGACACACAAACAAGTTTGACACCCATGATATAGACAATCAGTACCTTTAAAAAAAAATGATTCAGTTTTTCACATAAAAACAAAAATATCTTTTTAATGGACAACATATTTCCGGGTCATCATTTTTACAGACAAATATGACAGCAATTATACATTCATATATACATACTTAATTCTACTATTACCTTTTCCATTCCAAATTTTCAGTAAGGAGAGAAACAAACACATTAATTCTAGCCTCTTTCATTAATCTCAATCAAACATCTTTTTGTTTTCATTTCACATTATTTCAAATATTAATCCTTTAATATTTATTTTAAAATAGAGTATAACAATATGTGTTTGCCTAATAATAATAAATGTTACCAATGTCTCTCCTTACTTTTAATAGTCTATTTAATTTATTAATTTATTTTGGTTCTTTAGTCTGTCTTATTCCCTTTCCATTACGCATTCTTTTATAAATTCTGAATTAATACAAGTTTTAACGCTAAAGAAAAAAAAACAAGTTAAGATTTCCCCCCTTTTACTGCTTTGATGTGTAGACACCTCCCTGTTAGAATATACCTTTATTCCCTCATCTGATTCCACCAATAAACCATTATTTTTAAGAAGTTACATAATAATCACTACATCTTTTCATTTGGATTCCGCAGCATTATTTTCCTCCCTTAATTTTTATAAGAGTTATCAGTATCTATATTACCTTATTTTCTAAATATTTTTAATGCAGAAATATTCTTATTACCCTTTGTCACCCTGCAGAATTCCCCTTTTTAATTCATCAATCATTATCTCTGAAAAAACAATTTCTTTTCAACATTTTACTTTTTCCTTTACTATTTCTTTATTTCATGCACCTATTTCTTACTGCTTCTCCTCCCCCTCTTTTCCCCATATCTTTTCTCATTCCAGTTTAATCCCTCTCTTTCTTCATATCTTCCTTTCCCCTTTTTCTGCTGGGTCTTTCTGCCTTTCCCGACTTCACAAGTTTCACCCTTTTAGTTGCCCTTCTTAAATCCTCAATTTTTAAACCTTCCTTCTTTCTCCACTTCTTTGTAGTGTTCTTTGTGTAATGGTCTATTTAAGATGTCTTCTCTTTGAGGTATCCTTCTCTGAAGCTCTTTCTTTCTTGTTCTTCAATCACCACTTCCATTTTTTCTAACACAGAGCAAAGTGATTCGCCTCTTTCTTTAGTAATCTCTCTCATATTTTAAGTCCGTTTTTTAATTCCCGAAGAGATAATCATCATTACACTCTTTGTATTTTTATGATCGTTAAAATCCACAAAAAACACTTTTACTTTCATTCTTTCTTCTTTCAATTTACTAAGTTCTCAATGTATTCAGCCCAGGCAGTGGTCTATACCAAAAACATCATCAATCCCCACAGTCGGTCTTTCCTTGCTTTTTTCTTTATTATGGTTACTGCTTTCCCTTTCTAGATTTTACTTTGTTTCAATATTTCTTTACGTTATATCCACAACAAGTTCATTCAGAAACGGATGCTTTCCCTTTTGTTTGAGTCTCAAGTTTTTTGTCGAAAAAGGTGGCACTCTCCATGTACTACAAGTCTTCACTTTTTTTCCCTTATTGTTTTTATTTTAGGGTTTTTTGAATCTCATTATTCCAGCACATGTCCAGTCTCTCCAATTTGTAAACTTATTTTTTGTTTATTTTATAATTTTTAATTTTTTAAATATTATTATTTTTGAGCATCTTAAGTCCAGCTTGTTTTATGCCTGTTTTATTGCTAAAATACTTTTTGTTCCAATTTAGTTAAATCTTTAGTTCCTGGCTTCTTCTTTTACACTGGTTCGAAAGCTCTGCTTAGCTGTCAAAAAATATTTTTCTTATTTTTTTTCCTGTCCCTTTGTAATTTTGCCGCTCACTTTTCTTTTCTTAAAAATTCCATGTTACTTTAATCTTGGAGTACTTTTGTTTTGTTGTATCGCCCAGTTGTCCCGGTTCAAATGTTATCCACCTCTTTCTTCCCTCCTACACAAATCTTAGTCTAGCTGAGTCCTCCTCTTCCGGGTGGCCATTTTAAACCACTGCTGCAGCCGTCTTCGGGGGGAAAAAGACCAAGCCCAGGAGGGGAGATGCAGCTCCCCTCAACCTGGTTTGCGGCTTCCCCTTACTCCACTGCCCTTGCAAGGCAGCTTCAGTCCCTAATCATGATGATCGGAGCTCTCCAACAAAAGAGCACAGACCATAGCCGCAAAGAGTCGCAATCTGCGGTCTGTCAGCGAGGAGGCTCAACCCGGAAGTCGATATAGACAATCAGTACCTTGAATTGTACCTGGGGAAAAATTGGAAGCCATCACAGCTCCCACAACACCACTGTTACATGGGCAAACCATGACGTACTCAAAACTGGATCAGTTATAATTTCTGGATGGTCTTTAAGGGTAGTCCCATTGTAGAGTATGGTGCACTTCATTAGCTGGGACTACAGGGTGAATGCCATGAGCAAGTTCTCACAATCCAGGAATAGATGCAAGTGGCTCACAATTTTCCCCTAACCATGTCTACTGACAAGGATCCATGACTTAGGCTCAAGAATAGTATAGTAGAGCAACAGGCAAGATTTTCCAACAATCATTGAATGGAGAAATGACAATACTAAAAACATCCATGCTTATTCCACAGAGATCTGTTATAAACCTTAATGGCAAAAAAGTGATGAGATGTGTCAAGATGCAAACCATTGTTGGAAGTACCGTATTTTTTGGTGTATAAGATGCACTACCCACCCCCAAAAGTGGGTGGAAATGTCTGTACGTCTTATACAGTGAATGTTGCTGAAGCTCCGCCAACCCGCCGCCCCTCACCTTTCAGCCTCTGCCTCCCAGCAATTTGCCTTCTTGCAGCAAACAGCAAACAGCCTGATCAGTTTTAGCACACCCTGATTAGCACAAGCAGCTGATTGTTGGTTGGATAGGCCCCCTGACAATTAGCTGTTTCAGGTTGCAGAGATTGCTATCACCTATTGCTGCCTCCGTGCACCCCATTTTCAGCCTCCGCGCACCCTGTTTTCCTCCCGTTCTGATCCCCACTACCCGGAATGGGCCAAAAATGGGTCATGTGGAGACCTGAAAATGGGATGCGGAAGCCGAAAATGGAGCACACAGAGGCAGCAATAGGTGACAGCAATCCTTGCAGCCTGAAACAGCTGATTGGGAAGGCTGAACCAACTGACAATCAGCTGCTTGTGCTAATCAGGTTGTGCTGAAGCTGACCAGGCTGTTTGCTGCAAGGAGGCAAATTACTGGGAGGCAGAGGCAGATTTTTTTTTTCTCATTTTCCTCCCCAAAAGCTAGGTGTATCTTATACTTTGGAGCATCTTATGCTCTGAAAAATACGGTAAGTGTATAAGCTATGGAATTTTTTTTCATAAAGTTACAGTGAAAGGCAATTACTCCCCATTTTCATAAATGTCTGAGGGCAGAGTGCATAAGTTGCAACATGTGTGCCTTATATGTGAAGTCTCAAATTGGATTTGTCAGAACATCTGTAGAGTTTCTTTCAGTGATTACACAATACTATTATAAGGCAGCTACTTACACTGCTAAGTCTCTGTGGTCAGAGATACTAAACATATCTTCATAAGGACAAATATTTTACCTTATATCATGAGGGAGGCAAGACTGGTCCAGATTGTACTGGATCACTGCCAGTTTACACAGCGTTTTTAAGCTGGGACCTGAAAAAAGAGTAATACATAGTACATGATATCTAATAAAGGAAAAACTAAAACACTACAACAGATAGCTTTTTCACTGAGCCAACTCTACCCCAGATATGTTTTTAAAATAAGAGGTTTGAACAAGGTTCTTTTATTGATTAATTAATTAATGAGGAAAAATATTCACATACTGAAGTCTAAGATGTACAGGTCTGAGTGATCCATCAGGTCAAATTCATCTCCCATGCCTTCTTCTGGAGATGGGCTGTAGAAATAAAAAAAGAATCTTGTCAATCACTGAAAAAGTTTTGTTAATGGTGACATAAAAAGTAAAAATCTATTTTAAGCTAGTGCTTTTATTAAGACAACCAGAATCTTTAAATAATTGTAAGATTCTGACTTCCTAAGGAGTCATTACCAGAACTGTTAAAAAATTCAAAGAAAAACAAAGGTGGAATAGAAAAATACTACTAATCAAACCACAGTATCAAATATGATATTGGAGAATTTCCAAACAGAGAAAAGCAATTTTGAAAAGAATTTACCTGGGTTTTATATCTAAAAAAAATCCTAAATGTGAAATAGTTACTGGGGCCTTCGCTACTTTACTTAACCACATAACATTGCCTTCCTCACACCTCCTACTTCTTCTGCCAGTCTGGCATTTGTGCCTCATGCTTTTTTCCAAAACACTACACATTGAGGCTGCACAACTGCAGAATCCTGGAGGAAAAGGGAGCTGCTTTAAAATATTGCAGACAGATGGTATGTTGTCCTTCTGCATACTCTGAAGTACCTTTTGAAGACTGAATCTGAAGCACTGCATGGCCCAAGTAGATATTGCACTTTATTCACTGCCATGTGCCTACCGTCTGCCATGTCCCATACTTAACAACAGCATTTTGGACAGCTATCAGTAATATGGTGTTCCCTCCCATACTGGCAGAACTTTCCCTGAAAGGTCTTTGTTCACACCATTTATATGAACTTTCAATTGATATCTATTCTATCCTAGCTTTAGAGATAGATTTGAATTCTTCTATTCTTTGTTAATATTACTAGACTTAATTGTAATATTAAGGTGAAAGGTTTGTCTTAAATATCCAATTTAAAAATGATTATTAGGTAATACTTTTTCATACGTTTCTAAATGGACACAAAAGAATACCCAGAATAAGCAAGGGCAAAGGGTCCAGCAACCAGAGTTTAAGAGAGAAAAGCATAAGCAATGTCAGAAAAAGGAAATGTCTACAGAATCAATTACACTGTTACTTTGATTTCTTCAGCCTCTCCTGCTACCCTCGCAAACAAACAAAGCTTTCGTCACTGCCCCCACAACAGGCAGGACCGGATGTTCTGGCACCATCTGGAGATTTCATTATCACAGAAGGTCATAGAGACTCCTAACAGGCTACCCACTTGGGGGTGGGGTGGGGGGTGGAATCATATTAGATTACTCCCAGGCATCAGGAACATCTACTTTCTTCTCTGAAGTTGAAATCATTTGTTTATGATTGTTTCTTTTAAAAATTCAAAAAAGATCTAAAGCAAGAGACTTTAATATGTAAGGCACACATTTTAAAATATATTTATTTTTAAGAGTTAAGTAATTAAGAAAACAGGACTGCAGGCAAAAAAAGATTTTTTTTCTTGTTGCTCTGCACTAAGCTCAAGATACATGAACAGCCAGTCTGAATTAAATTATAGTTAATCAACTTTAAGGCTTTTCAGAAAAAATACACATTTGATATTAAGTAACTATGGTATATGGAAATGTATTTTTTGAAACTCTCCTTTGAAGCATGAACTTTGGAAAGGAATTATTCCTTCAGTCTTGAAAGAGGCTGTGGTATGTCTCTATCCCTTAAGAGTCTCTCTCTGGATCCAGTTGAGTTTAGTAAATATCATTCTGTCTCCAACCTGTTCTCAAATATTGCTAAGCATCTGGTAGGGATTCAGCTACAAAATACCCTATGAAGTAGATTATCTAGATAATGTTCAGTCTAGTTTCAAGCCTGGGCATAGGCCCAAGACCGAGTTGCTTTACTTGGTAATCTTTGCTGGAGACAGAATACCCTTCCTGGTAAGCAGCCTTTGATATCATTGGCCATGGTATCTTTCCACATTGCTTACACAAAATTTAGAGATCAAAAGCAGTGTTTCAGAATGGTTCTGCTCCTTCCTCAATATGTGGTTCCAGCGGGATGGTGCTGTTTTATGGGATGCCATAGGGATTGGTGTCATATGTATGCTGATATTCAATTATACATTATCATTCCTGGCCTGTTGTAGATAGTAATGAAGATGAACTTGAAGAGATATGCATATACAAGCTCCACTGCCCAAGTGATAAGGGGTAAAGAAACTTCCCTAATTGGGCAAAGTACAGCACAATAAGACTTGTAGAATTTTGTGGTTTATATCCTGCCTTTATTATTTTTTACAAATAACTCAAGGCAGCTAATATATCTGATGCATCTTAATACACACACACACACACACACTATCCCTGTTGGGTGGGTTGGGTTGAGACAGTGTGACTGGTCCAAAGTCACCCAGCTGGCTTTCAGGACTAAGGCAGGACTTGAATCTAGGGTCTCCGGCTTTCCCGCCTGGTGCCTTAATCACTGGACCAAATTGGCTCTGTCTCAATAAAAGTAGTTTTAATGTTTCTGTGGTTGAACTGCTCTACCTAGAGGAGCTGACACATGGCTAGATTGTGCTGTAAGTCTAGATAAATGAAAACTTTGTAGCCTTTTATAACCTTCAGAGTAACAACAGCAATTACCTAGTGTATAATGTGATTTGCTTACTAGACAACTCATTACCCCTTGGGTCATCCTTTTAGAGATGTTCATTCATTACCAGTTTCCTCAAAGCTTTCAACAATAACAGAAGTCCTAATGGAAAGGATGTATCTGCCTATGTAGCAGAGTCAAACATGCGCAGGAAAATTTTTTATGACATTTTGAATTATGTCAAACTATTATGATAATGTTTATGACATAAAATGTTTTTAAAAATTTGTCAAATTTCATTCCAAAGGAGTCCTGGGACATGAATGTTGGAGGCATTTTGCAATTGTACATAGGTTCAAAAGGGTTTGTCCCGTCATGCACTGTTTCACTAAGTTAAAGATTACAGAAACCAAGAGTTTTAGTAGAATATAGATTGGACCTTCTAGAGTTTCTGGTTAAGAAATCCAACTACAGTAGCCCAATGACTAGATTTGGCTCCAAAACAATTTTATTTTGTAGTTGGCATACAAAATTTTAATCAAGGCAAAGTGAAAAAGTTTTCCTTGCTTTCCTGAAAGTAAAATGTTTCAAGCTGTGTATAATGTTGAGCAAAAGAGAGCAAATTTACACTTTCATCTTACATCTTAAAAGAAAAAGAACATTGATAAGATAGATGGATGGAATCAAAAGTATCACTGGAATGTCCCTGAAGTAATAGTGAGTTGTTGCCAAGGTCAAATTGAGATTGATAATATTGGTCCTCACAGGAATTGAATCAGTCTGACTCAATAGCAGCTAACATCCTCATTATTCCAATGTAAACATATTCTGATTTATTAAAATTATTGTTACTGTGTTTCTCCAACAATACACCCCCTCCAATAGGAAGATCCAGCATGTTTTCTAGGCATAAAATGAAACTAAGCCTCTCCCCCCAAATTTAGGCCTAGTTTAAAACATGCGAAATTGGGGGGGGAGAGGCATGGGGAAACTTGCCATTAGGAGTGCCCTGTGGGCAGCTACACCTCACCATCAGCTGCTCCTAACACCATGGTGGAGCACGGAGGGCTCCCTTACCCCTCCCTCACCCAGGTCAGCAGGCGGGCGGTGTCGGCATGGATGTTTGGCAACGTTTCAGTCGCTTCTCAGGCCTCCATAGCTTCCATGGTTCCTACCGGTGTTGGCGCATCTTGCCAGCGCCGTCTCCAACAACAGTGTCTGAGTCGCTCCTGCTTTTCCCCCGTCCCGGTAACAAAAGGGAAAAAAAACATTTTGAGGTACCTGGGAGCGCCACACGCTGTGTTTTGATTTAATCCCGAGCGGCTGGGTGGGCGTGAGAAGAGATGAGTGAGCGTCTCTGCTGCTGTTACCCCTGGTGCTCCAGCCTCGGGCTCTGCAAGTTTGCAAAAGTCCTGGTGTGCAACCCGTTCCTGCATTCCAAGCGCCCAGGCCGAGCTGCAGCTATCCCTCTCTTGCCAGTGCTGTCTCCAATAACAGCGGCAGCAGCAGCAGGAACCATGGAAGTGTTTCAGCTGCTTCTTGGGTGGGGGAGCCACCTCCGTAACTTCCACGGTTTCCGCCGCTGCTGCCCCTGTTGTTGGAGACAGCGCTGGTGAGAGAGGGACAGCTGCAGCTCAGCCTGGGCGCTTGGAATGCAGGAATGGGCTGCACACCGGGACTTTTGCAAACTTGCAGAGCCCGAGGCTGGAGCACCAAGGGTAACAACAGCAGAGACTCTCACTCAGCTCTTCTCACACCCACCCAGCCGCTCGGGATTAAACCAAAACGCAGTCCACGGCGCTCCCAGGTACCTCAAAATCTTTTTTTTCCTGTTGTTACCGGGACGGGGGAAAAGCAGGAGCGACTCAGACGCTGTTGTTGGAGACGGTGCTGGTGCATGGGAGGGGGGAAGAAATTAATTCACCCCTGAAAAGATGTCCTAGTTTTTGGGGGGATCAAAAAAAAAAAAAAA
>BHFT01044959.1:0-48555 GCA_004320025.1 Laticauda laticaudata
CAGCTCTTTTGGATTGGTTCCTAGTGAACCAATCCCTATGCTGGCTTTTCTAGCCAATCACAATTGAGGATTTGGAGGAAACTATTTTATACAGAAAACATCCTGCGTCTCCCAATCATTTTCAAGGCTGCTAAACTGTTTTTTCAAAGCTACCTATAAAGCAACTCAAAGGTTGTGATTTGGGTTTTTCCTTTAAGTGAAACTTGGAAAGGATATTCTGCTCAATTAAGGCAAAACTTCTGCTTCTCTGGGTGATTTGCCATCTCCAGGTATGTTAAAATTTTCAACAGCATAAAAACCAGGAGAGCTGCCTCTTGAACATAGGCTATTCTTCTCTGATCACTTCACAGAGTAATTTTGAACAGATCATACAGGGCAGTTTCAAAGTGAATTCTGACAACATGTAACATCAAGTAAGAATGATTTCCAAGAAGAGTTCCTTAGTAGCCTATAAAGTATTTTTTATTTATTCCAGTAAATAGTGGCTAATTTGAGCTCAGATAACATTTTCTCAGGCTGATGACCAGAAGTTAAAGCAGAAGAAATACCACTGATTTCTTTGGAAAATTGTGCTGTGTTTAGATAATCTCAGGGAGAATATGATTTCTTAAGAATGGAAAATTATAATTCATAATCTTCAGGGCAAAAGGAACACCAATGACATTGCTGACTGTTCTGCCTTATTCTTCAAGCTTTGTGCCCAGACCAAATGATTTTTAATTTGGTTAAAGGTGATCTTGTTGCAAATCTTATGTTTAACAAACACAAAACATAAACAATTTGCTTTTTTTCCTATGGGAAGAAAACATTGGCAAGTATATGGTAAGCAAGGATATACTTAAAATATTCCTTCCCTAATACCATCGAACACATGCATTAAAGATCAGGTGAAGAATATGATCAAAGTAGTGACAGCATGGATTATAAATGATGGCCAGGACTAGGGCCATACAACTATGGAACTATTTTCTTCAGAACAATTGTTTTGAAATTTTGTTCTCCCAAGACATTTTAGGATATCAAGTCCAGTAAGACTGGGCTGTCTTTCAAATTTTCTATTTATCAAAATGAGCTTTTTAAAATGTTTATATTTTTCAAACAATTGTTTAATTTTGATTGTATTAAATTTTTTTCTCACAAATAGTTCTGCATTTATTGAGAAAGAAGTGTATAGAAATTAGTGATATGCTTCAAATATAGTAGGGTATACAGTTCTAGTTCCAACATTTTCAGCCAGGACAGACGATATATCCGTAATAAATTATGAAGGAATACTGTTAATTATGATGCTAGGATAGCGATCTAACATGACAAAAGATACTCTGATATGTTCCTAGCCTTTGCTTCCACGAGGGAGCTGTCTGTGAAATGGGGTGTGCACTGTGCATTACTGCATATTTGGCATTTTTTTCTGAGACAATTCTGAAGCAAGATATACATAGAAAAATATAGCTAGATCCACACATGGTCAGTTACAAATGCCAAATTTAGTTAACCAGGTTATATGAACTCAACCAGTATTTTATTTCCAATTCAGAGTTATTTCTGTGTAAGCTTGGTCTGTCTCTTGTAATGACATCACACTTAAGTCCTGTGAGGTGTTTTCTTTCATCTTCTAAATTAAGTTCTAATGAAAAGGGACGAGGCAAACTTTGAAAGTGCTGAATTTTCTGGAAATATGGGAAGGCATCAATCCAAGTCACCCCAAGGTCATCCCATAGTTCTTACATATATCTTGAAGCTAAAATTAGCCTTTTACAAAAAAAAGCATCTGGGGAGGGGGGGCAGCAAAATACTCTGTACAAAAAAAAATATGTAGGTGATCCAGCGCAACTTTCAAGCCATCACGGCAGGGAATTGGCAGACCAACACATCCAGCGGGACCCCAGATGACGTGAAGCTGTTTCAGGGACGTTTGGTTTTCCCGCCTCCATTAATGCCCCCTCTACATAGGACAGGCCGGGCCTTTCCTAGCGCGGCACGCGAAGGCGTCGCCTTGCGACGTTGTCCCGGGCAACGCCGAGCAGGGCGACGAGTGACGCGCGCCAAGGCTTACGTCGCCGCGTCGTGTCGGGCGGGAGTGACGCAAGGCGCGCGCGCAGGCAGGGGGAGGGGCCGGCAGCTTCTTTCCCCTTTTTTTCTGTTTCTTTTTTTTCCCCCCTTTTTCTTTTCTCCCTCTTCTTCCTCCTTCCCCCCCCCTTTAAAAAATAATCCCCGTCCCCCTCCCTTTCTTTTCTTTCGGCTTTCCTGCCTCCCTCTCTCCACCTCCCCCCCCCCCGGCCTCGCCGGCTCCACCTGACCGGCCGCAAGCCATCCATCCATCCGCCCGGACGGACCCAGGCCCCGACCTGACCCCCCTCCCCCCACCTCTCCTGCCAGCGCCTCCGCCTCTCAGTCCCCTCCTCCCCCCCAGCTTAGCTCCCCGGCCCGTGGGACTCTCTAGGAGCTCCAGCCTCGCTGACTCGGCGGGGTAACCCCCCCACACCCTTCCACCCGGCCCGTCGCTCCGCCCCGAGTTGGCCGGTCTGCTTCCTCGCCGGGCGCTTCAGCCCCTCTGCAGCTGCCCGCACTTGTTGCTGCCCAGAACTTCCTCCTCCTCCTCCTCCTCCGGCGGCTTCTACCTACGCTCTACCGCTCACGTCAGAGGAAGCGGTGAGGGGGGGACAGCAAGGTTCCCTCGGCCGGCGGCGGCGGCGGCGGCGGCACCTCTCCTCCTCCCCGCCCAAGAGGGAGGGAGCAAGAAGAAGAGGAGGAAAGCGGCGGGCACGAAGACACGCCAGCGACGGAAAGGCGAGGCGGGGGGGGGGACGACCGGGGTCCCTGCTCTCCCCCCTCCTCCTTCTTCCTTCCTCCTCCCCTCCCTCCCTCCTCCCTCCCACCCCCCGGAGGTAAGTCGCGCCGTCTCGCCTCTTCGCGTTGCAAAGTTCGGTCCCCTTCCCGATGAAGAAAACCGGGAAGAGACCCTTTCGGGTGGGAAGGAGCGGGAGGACGTCTTCAGCCTCTTCTGTGTTTTTTCCTTGATGGGGGCCTGGGTGGAGAGAGAGGAAGAGGAGGAATTGCCTCCTTTGGGAGTGAGAAAGAAAAAGGGCGAGGGTGCAACAGGTCCGAAGCCAAGAAGTGGTGGTGGTGGTGGTGGGGAGAATCGTGGTGCCTGCAACCTCCTCTTGAAGGCGGGGAATGGCAGGAAGCGGTGGTGGTGTTTTTTTTTTTCTGCCCTGAAGAAACGGCCCCCCCGGCCCCCCAATGTTGGGTAGAGAAAAGAAGAAGTGCCGTTCAACCGGGTCTAAAGGAGGGTCGGCAGCCCCCCCCCCCGCCTCCCGTGTTGCCTGCCATTCAGCGTTTGTCTTGAGAGTCTTGTAAGTTTGGGGCCAGATGGAACTGTTGAGGCCATGTATGTGCCTTGTTCGCACCGGAGTATATTAGGGATTCATAGTTGCTGGGTGCATTCATGGCCTTCCTTACTTTGCAGAGGAGTTTACTATCTTGGTTCGTTTGTAGGCTTGATGCGCTGTGTAAAAAGAAATATTTCCTCCCAAGACGCGGGTCCCCGTAATGTTTCCCCAATCGTGGTGGTCAAGAAGTGGGAAAGTGCTTTCGCTTGGTGCCGTGTTGACAGAGATGAATATTGTAGCTTCTGAGTGGTAACCAAGATCCTTATTAAAATGATAATGCTTATGCTTGTAAAGGGCATGCACATTCATTCCCAAACCTGGAATTCTGTCCCAAGAATAATAAAAAAATTCTCCGAATCTAAGCCTGTCTGCGTTTAGGAAGCAGGCTTATTTATTTTTTTTAAACCTGGCCTTTAGAGTTCAGAGTTTAGTTACATAAAAAAAGTGGGGAGATTTAATTTATGGGTTGTCTTAATCTGTTTTGTGTGTGGACTTTTACGGATGTGTGCGGGTGCTTGTGTTTTTGCAAGTCTTTGGGATGAGATGTGCATATTTAAATAAGGAAGTAAGGAAGTTGCTTTTTTAGGATTGATGAAACCAATGCAAAAAAAAAAAACCCCCAACCTTCAGCAACCACAAAAGGTGGAGTGATGAGAGACTGTTATTATAAATGAAAAACAGTCATTTTCCATGCTGTCTTTTGTTTCAAGGTCTGCTAAAAATCTTTGAGATCAACAGACCTTAAAATATATGCTAGTTTGGAGTCAGTAAATTGGCTTAGTTCCTGATGACAGCATGGAGAAATGTTTGCCATTTTGACTTGTCTCTGGTAATAACTAGTAGCTTCTCTGGAGGCAATTTTGTACTTAACTCCATTCATTTACCTTGTCTGTTGTTTTTTTCTTCTATTTTTCTCAATTTACCAGATATAGCTATTTTTTTTGTCACCTCACATGCTCAAAGCATGTGAATTTCTGCTTGCTGATCATACCTTTCAAGTAGCAGTCTTTATTTGGTCAAAGACTATTGGTTCTCTCTGGTACTCTTAATAATTCAAAGGTGTGTATATTCTTTCTCCATCGTTTCTCAATGTTGTCTAGTGTTGCCATGCCTTGTCATTGGAAAGACTATTGCTTTTATGGTTCTGATTTTTGTTGTAATAGGAATATATACTTAGTTTCATGATCTTGTCTAAAGTTGTTATTGCTTTCTTCCCTATTCTGTTTCTCTAACATGCTCATCATCTTTCATCTTGAGCTAAAGATAACAAACTATACAGCATCTTCATTTTTTCAGAATTGGTGGTGAACTCACTAAATATATTAGTTGAAAGTACAAGTTTTAAATATTTAACAATAAGTTACATTTTTACTTTCCAGTTACTTTCATAATTAGCTACTCTTCCAACTAACAGAGCTATAGTCTGCATATCACAAATATGTATTGTCACAGCTACATCTGTTTGATTCTAGTTTTCTGTCATATATTCAAATCTTAGTATTTTTATATGTTCATATAAGTTAAACATATGGGGACAATATATTTTGTGTGTTTGTATATATGTGTGTATATGGCTTTTAGTCTGATTTTGCAGATTTATTTTTTTACAATAGTTTCATTTTTGTTGTAAAAAATTCCTCAGAAAAATAATCAGATGTTCTAGCATACTCATTTCATTAACCTTAATATATTCAGTTCTGGTATGAACTATGAATAAAAAGCCTTGTTATATTCAATAGAGCAAAGATAAATATCATATCCTTTGGTTTATTCATTATCTTAGGTCAACTATTGATTTTACCAGTTGCAAAACCTGCCTATTAATTTCACATTTTTTCTGTATGTTTAACTATTGTTCTTTGTAAAATCTTAAACTACTGCTTTAAGTTTACTGTAGTAATTTGCACATTCTTTTGCATGTCTCTACTTTGGTGTCACACCAATCTTTTGCAGTCTCTAAGATGTAGCCTTGTTCCTTATTTATTGATAATAAATCTATTAGCACTTTAATGGCCTTCTTCTGCAGCTTTAAAGAATTCATTGGATATTTCATCTGCTTCTGATGCCTTTCTGTTTGACAAATGTGTGGATGCATGTAGCACCTCACCTATTACCTGTCCTTTTTTTCTGCAAATGTTTTATCTATAATCCTATTTGTAAAGAAAGTCAATTCTGCATAGCTTTTCTCTTTTCCTTCGCACCCATATTACATCTCTTTTACAATGAAACCTCTCCCCGAGGTTCAAAAGCCTCCTGCTCCATTTGGCCTTCTGAAAGGCCTTGATGACCTCGCTCTTTCCTCAGGTACTGGGTCAGGATGTAAGTTGAGTCCAGCATATGAGCCTAGGTAAAATATGTTAGTCTTTAATTTGGTAGACGAGTTGTTGGTGTTTTTTTTTTAAATATGGGTTTGATTGTTAGTTTCCCAAGGTTACATTGTTATCTAAATTTTAATAAGTAAAAATAGTACCAGTAGTAATAGGCACCTTGGGTGCAATCCCAAAACATCTGAAGCATTACTTCAACACCATCAGCATTAACAAAATCATAGTCAATTGCAAAAGGCAGCTTTACTTGGAACAGCTTACATCCTGCAACAATACCTTAACACCATCCTACCGTGTTTCTCACAAAATAAGGCCGGGCCTTATTTTTTTTTGACCCCCCAAAAAACGGCTAGAAATGTCTTTTTGGGGGTTCCCTGCAACCTCAGGTGGGCGGGCGGCGACGGCTTGGATGTTGACCTCGGCGTTGGTGGGGCATTTCGTATCGGGAGACCTTCCGCCGTTGCTTTACCTTCTCCTTTACCTTTGTTTAAATAGCTTAATGCAAATATTGGTAATAAATAATACATTCTCTATAAAACACCACTGATCTGTTGCCTTCACTATTCAATTTACCCATCCCAAATCTTCTGGTAATTGGAGGTGTTTCAAATTCCTGCTGCTTTCATTTTGCAATTATACATTAATAATTTCATTTCCTTCCTTTAGCTCTTCTTAAGTATGCCATACAATTTTTAAGTGACTTCTCCCATTATACCCGTAATAGGTGCATATACTAGATATCCACAAATCCTCCTAGATATCCATTTTTTAATTAGGTTAAAAAAGCATTTATTTAGCAATGTCATTTTGGAGAGGCATTTGTTACAATTACCATATGAAGACTAGTTAATTAGACTGAAGGCAGCAAAACTAAAGCTTTTCATGCATTGATACTAAAATGTTTAATGAATCAAAAATGAGTATTGTTGCACGCCATTACATCTGCATTTATTAAATATCCAAACAATAAAAAGCAGTCACAACTTTTTACCATCAATCAGAGTGGCAAATCAGCTATTTCACTTTGGACAGCTGAGCTGCCAATATGTTTTAATAATCAGAATGCTAGTATTTGATTATATTACTGACTATATAAAAATATTTTGTGGAGGAGGGGGATCACATCCAGAATAATATAATCTCATAAGAGTTGTGCATGCTCTGTTCTCAGCTCAAATTACACTCCTCTATTTACTAGGGGAAACTATTAAACGTTCACAAGTTGATCTGGAGCTAATAATATGATCAGACCAAAGCCATAAGGTAACGGGGTAAGTACTTTAAGAAGTTCCTAATTTACAGTGATACATAAAATTGGACATAGCAATGTAACAACGATCATTGAAATTGCTGAAGTACAAATGAATTATTTTAGAATAAAATGAACTTAGGTGGAACAGAATGGGTCACTTTAAATCAGATCCACATGATGAACTGTTCAGAACATGACGCCTTATTAAAGAAAACGGGCAACGATACTCTATAATAGTTTCAAACTCACAGCCCACTGGCCATGTGGTGTTTTCAAATAATTTATGTGATCTGCATAACACACTGTTCACACTGATGATGCTACCCAGCAAGGATGGAGACTAAGCAAAGATTAGATCTGTAGGATATGCCAAAGAAGCACCTCCAGACCAGGAGTACTCGAGCAGTGGTAGCTCACTTCAGTGACTCTTCCAGCAACCTCAGAGCAAGTAATGCTTCTAAGCCACCCAGAGTCTCCCTTAGGCAAGATGGGCAACAAACAAACATTATGCTAAATTCTCCAGACTGAAGCAGCCAAGAGGCAACATTTTGTCTGGAAAGACTAATTGAGAGGCTGGAACAGCCCAAGTGAGGGAAGGAAGAGGTAGCTGAAGAGGAAAACTAGGTATGACCAACTCACCACAAAAGTCTCTCAGTAAGGAATGGAAAAAACTGCAAACAAACCATTTCTCTCTTGAAGAGAAGGAGGAACTACGGACATGGAGAAAGAATAGGAAAAAGATCTGTGCTCAACAAATGAATAGAATCACATGATCTGTCATCCAAATGCATCTTAATATTTTAACCAATTCTGTACTTTTACAGCAGAACTTGCCCAATTTTGATTTTGGAGATTTCTTCTAAGTGGTTGGCTTTTCTCACATGCAGCATCTGACCTGTTCTCACCCCAGCTGTAGTTTGCCTTCAGCTTCACTTTTCTTTGGACATTATTGTGAAGAGTGGCCTTTTCAACTCAGTTCCAGCCTCGATCATACTCGGAAGCACTGAAGCTACAGATCCCCCACATGGCAGTAATATGGTGGTAATTTGCTTGGGCAAAATATATGGGTCACCCTCAAAAAGTATCCTTAAAGGCGGATCATGTTTTTTTAGATACGTGCCTCAGCTTGAAAAAAACGGTAATTTTAAGTGTTTTATGTTGCTATGTTGGATGGTGCCCAGGGTTCTTTTTAATTGGAAATTTTTGTTTCAAGATGTTGTAGGGACTTTCAAGTAGCAACATACACGTATTTGGTAGCTCATACATCTTTCCTATCTTTCATTCTTTTGTTTTTTGAGTCACCACTTTAGAGGAAGTTCCCTATTTAAGGGCTCTTGGAGCAAACGTTCTTTCCTTTTTAACAAACTATTCAGAGTTGTGATCTTGTCAGATTACAAACCACAGCTCCTTTTCTTCATCTTGAATTATCTTTTCTTCAGCACCATTATATTCAAAAATGACTTCTATTGTGAAAAATCAAAAGATTTTAGCCTTATTAATTTGATAATCTAGTCAAAAGGGACATCAGTCTTATCATAACAAAGCACGGAACCAAGAACATATATTTCTTAGTTATTTGGTAATCTTTCTATAGACTACCTGAATGGATGTTATGGAGCACCAGTACTTCTTGGATCAAGTTTTGAAAATATCAAATTGAGTGCACCTGACATATGGCTGCTGCTTATATGCAGCAGATTCTGGAATATGTACAGTATATATCTGCTGAGGTCTAAATATTCTAGAAAACTGTTCCCTAGATAAATTTACATTTGAAAATTGTGTTGGACTGAGAAAGATACATCTACTTACCTTTATTCCAGGGTTATCACACATGTATAGGAAATATTTTAATGGAGGCACGGGAAAGTGTTTCTCTAAGTGTAGTGGGAATAGGTGGAGGAAGAGAGGTGATTGGTGCTGTCAATTTTTCTCAGTCACCTTTAGGAAATTGAGATGTTCTGATTTTTCCCAATGAGTTTTGTCATCTTAGTGTTATTGAACTGGAAGAACATTTTAAAGCCTAGTACAATTATCAAGCTTCCATGGTATGTTGTATTGATAAGTTCAGATTTTTATCGTATTGGGTCTCTCTCTCCCTCCCTCCCTTCCTCTGTGTGTGTCGTGTTTGTTCATTATTTTTCTCCTTTTGAAATTTAGAACTAAGCAACCAAAATATTGTGTTACAGATAATTTCATTGTTCTTATGCTCCGTGTTCTATTACTTACACTTGTACAGAGCATTTGCTCTTGGGGATTTTTTCTTAACTGAACTACCCTGAATTCTTGGCTGCAGACTTAACATATTATTTGGCACCATTAATCACTTTGTAGAAATGTAAAAGACAACCTATAATTGCTCTGATGTTTGCTTCAGAAACGTGCTATGAATGAATTGGACTTTTCCTTTTTGATATTGTTGTCCTTGGTATAGCCTTCATATAAGATAGGCCTGACTAACTTTGAATTGCCAATCTGAATATAGACACAAGCAATATATCTTTTTCTTGTTGAGGATACCGGAAAGAGTCAAACGTCTTGTTTTCATGCCTGCATAATGTTGTTCTTTGTTTGAATTTGTAGCTTATGTGTTGTGGAAGCCTATGTTTTAATCCCAGGATAAATGAACAAGGACAGTAAATTCTTTGCTTTGGAATGCTTGCTTTGGAGGGCAGTTGCTGTTGCTGGTTGACATGACTTCATTAGAATAGCCAATAGAAAGTGTCAGGCACAATAACCAGGAACATTTGTTTGGTTCAAAGCACAGTCGAGTTTATTATTGCTACCTGTAGTACAAGAATCTAGTCAACTAATCGTCAAAGCTAAATTGGATCAACAGAATTTATGGAGGGCTGGACTTGGGTCTCTTGTGACAACACAATGACTCCAAACTGATGGCACTTTTAACACCACCTTCCAGTTCAGCCTCTTCTCCTACAGAAACCAAGAACATTAAGAAACTTGAAGACATTTATGTTAATAACTTGCACCTTGGAAGCACAAGGGAAGGTGGTAAACAGATGGCTCATTCTTTTAATTCAGAAGAAGCTACTTTGCATGAAACATTGTATTATGGCATTTGCTGGGGCTTGCCCATGATAAGGAAGAATTGAATAAGTATTTGCTAGCCATTGGTGAGGGTAGAAATTTGAAATCCTTCACTCAAAATTTTGGGGCAGTTGATTAATATTGGCACTGAATATTGGAAATTTCTAACACAATGATGCAGTAATTATCTGCTGAGATTTTCTTCTGAAAGCTATTAGGGGCAGAATAAGAAAAGTGTCAGAAAAGAGAAAAGTCACTCAGAATATATGCCCTCTCCATTATGGCAAAGATGGATAGCAGACAATTGAACCATGTAGTTTCAGCAGACAAGTTCATTGAGTTCTTTTTGGTGACAGCTGCATATTGGAAATATTGCATTTCCTTGGTGAAAGGGAAAATATATATATATAGACGGCCTGATTTGGTTGTAAACCTAAAAGTATTGCTTGGAAAACAAATGCTGTTGTAATCAATAATGCTTTCAAGTAAGTACATGCAATTGGGCAATTCTGAAAATACTTCAGGGAAATCATTGGAAGTTACTAAATAAATATACGTATTTAGGATTGTGTAGCATTTGAGAATATGGGCTGTTAGATTGTCACAGAGAAAAAAAAATTCCCTACCTCACAGGATAATTCTGGGGATGAATATGTTAAAAACCTCGTGTACTAGGATATAAATGTATTGGGGCCGTGTAAGCATCTAAAAATAGAAAATGTGAGCTCTTAGGGGAGGGAACTGAATAAAATCTGTAGGAGTGAAAATACATACAGTGATCTCTCTTAGGAATTTGTGATGACTCTGAGTTCTATTTCCGTCCATGTCATCTTATTATGGGAGAGGAGATGGAGAATTTATTGAAGATCTATTTTCAAGCCCTATTGTGGCACTATACTTATTAATTAACCTTCCTATCCCACAAAATATAGGGACATGGTGGCTCAGTAGCTAAGGCGCTGAGCTTGTCAATCAGAAAGGTTAGCAGTTCAGGGTTGGAATCCCTAGCACCGCATAACAGAGTGTAATTAAAGCCGGAAATGACTAGCATCTATGTGTGAGGGGAATCGTTACCTTTTACTTTGTATCCCACACAATAAGGTAAATTCAAAGAACAGTTATTTGATGTTAAGGATGAAATCCTGTGCCTCCAACTGCATTGTAGCTGCTGAAAAAAGCAAGTGATTGTGCATATGCATATAGGTGGAGGCATTCTGGACCAACCAGGCTTTGAAATGGCTATGTGCACTTTGTAAAGGATGTGGCTGCTTTAATAGTTCAGAGGGAGTTGTTTTAGTTATGGCTATGTAGTTTGCAAAGTAATATTTTTAAATGCCTTTCACAATCCTAGTATGTATTCCACTGAAGTGGAACTTCAGCAGCACGCGCAACCAAATAAATGGGATCTGGAAGAAGAGAATATTTCATATTTGGGAAAGAGGAACTGGAATACAAGTAAAAAAACCCTGCTTTTCAACATGTGCAGTGAGAGCTCTTCTTTGATATTTGGCTTAGAACTTATTATTCACCAAATGGTGCTTGTTCTAAAACCTGTATGTGGTAGATTAAAAACATATCTACTAAAAATCCCCCTAGTCTAAAGCACCAATTTATTAGAATGGTAACAAATTATATTTTTGCAAGAAAATTTCAAACCCTACTCCATCAGGTTTTCAAATCAACATATTTGATTGTGTGGAGGACGTTTTCCTCATAGCAGCAACATTCTTGTTTGATGATTGTCCAAAGTCCTGGTTGTTTGTCAGAGTTATCATATGGCAAGATGGGTGGCTAATACATTTGAAAAATAAAATAAGTAGAATTAAGGAATGGCAATAGAGGAGCGAGATAAGATGCTGAAGGACAAAATTGTGTGTGCTTTATGGTCTGTCATGGATCTCCTAATCCAGATATTGCATTCAGGTGTGATAGAAGATTTATGTGTATATTTCATATTTCTAAATTACCGATTTCCCTCAGAGATGTTCCTAGCATTAAAGAAGATTTGGGTGCTGTTCCAGCTGACTTCTATTTCAGGAATAGGGAAATTGCTTTTTTTTTTTAAAGGAACTGTCTAAATTAGTGCAAGTGCCCTTTTATCGTCTTGATTGTACCCCACATTATTATTTCAGCTCTCTGTATATTTGCAGTTAGAACACATGACTACCAGAGATGGTCTGTAGATTGCTTGGGGGGGCAGAGGAGGGAGGGAGGAGAAAGAAGAGAAGTTGGACAACATGGCCAAAGACAGGGAATGTGGATTATTTCTGTTAATGGAAATTAATGAGAATTCTCATCTTTGTGACTAAAAGAAGAAATACCTTGATGTATTGCATGGTTGATTAGGAGTTTATGGTGTTGTTTGCTTGCTTGTCTGTTGTTTCTACAGACTCTTAGCTGTAGAAAAATGTGTCACCAACTTCATTTCACCACAGATCTGTGGCTACCCTGTTTTCACAAATGGAAGAGAGGAACGCACGTGCACGACTGCAAAACAAAACACAGCTGGCAGCAGAGCTAATTTTAGGTTATTTGCTTGGTCTATATTAACTGTTGTGGAACAGAATTTTAGTAATGGAGAATCTTGAAGGAATCTTTTGACTTTTAAAAATAATTTCATTGGAATTCTTCACTGGAAATTCAGGCATCATTTAAAAATCATGAAGACCCCCCCCCAAACTCTTCCTAGCAGCCTTGCCTATTATTGACTGACTATTGGTCCTCTCCCCTCCCCACTGTTGTGTTGATAGGGACTTCATCTGTTGACTGAAGGCTTCTACTGATTCTTCCCTTAACAAAACATACAATTATCCGTTATTAAGAATGTAAGCATTTTCTTAATTCCATAGCCTTCTCTGTATATTTAACACAGTTAAAAGAGAATACATTTCCTTTGCTACTTCTTTGAATTCAGTAATGCTTTTCAGACTTTTTTTCTTTTTAATAACTCATTACAGAACCGAAGGGCAGGAAAAGATGGAAATTTATCAAGCCTGAGGGTTAAAGTAATTTAGCTGCTATTTATATATTTATTTGACTTAATTTATATATGGCATTTCACTTTGCAAAATACTCAAGATATAATATGGGTTGTTCATGTGGTAGTAGAAGAGAGACTGCAAATATTTGATGGAGCATGGCACAAGTATGTGAATTTCAAAAGGATCTGCATTTATGCTTATTAACTAAAGTCTTTGATAGTGAGCATGACAAATTAAAAGTATATCTGAAAGAAATAGGCATTCCAGAACATTTGATTCGGATGATAAAATCATTGTTCAATAACCAAGAAGCCCTAGTTAGAACAACTTGGAGACACACAAACGGGTTCAAAATTGGAAAAAGTATACAGTAGTGCTGTATTTTATCCTCATTTTAATTCAAACACAATGGTAGTTTTGAGGAAGTTTAACTTAGATGATTTGGAAATTGACAACAGAAACACTAAAGAACTTAAGATATACTGACATCACTACTGTCAAAAATTTAAAAAGATATAAAAAAATGAATCTTAGAAAATAAAGACATATAGTGAAAAAGCTGGATTGTAAATAAACATGAAGACCAAAGTAATGACAATAGTTATAGAGCGACATAGAAATAAAAATTAGCAACAAAGAAATAGATTCAGGGCTTTATTTTGCTTGGTTCCAAAATTGACTGAACAGAACATACTGAACCCAAAATGAAATGCAGAATATCATTTGGGTACACTACAATGACCATTGTGGATAAACGAGGACATCAATCTTAATACCAAGTGCAAAGTAATAAATGTTTTCCCCCCATAGTTATAAAAATCAGTTATAAAAATTGATCAATAAAAAGAAAGAGAATATTAGATTTCTTCATGGACAACAAAATAAAATTTTAGATTATATCAAGCTAGAAATATCGCTGGAAGATAACATGACCAAATGAAGGCTGTTTTATTTTGGTCATGTCATTCTTTTAAATTCCTTTAAAATAAGTTATATTAGAAATCAGATAACCAGTGTCCTGTTGGGTCATAGTTTCAGAGATATTTCCTTCCAGGTAATGTCATTCTTTTAATTCCTTAAAAATAAGTTATATTAGAAACTAGATAACATACTTTCAGAGATATTTCCTTACCATATTCCTTAATGCCTCCAATAATGATAGAGCTTCTAATGTACTGCCCTTACTGGAAAAGTTGGGATAAAGAGATGCCTCTGTCTTGAAATTAGCCCATGTTGAACTATAGAGCACAATCAGACATCAGCACAGGAAATATTTTATGTAATAAACTTGTATTGTGTAATAAATTAAGTACTGTGTAATAAACTGCTTTATGATGATTTTTATGACACAAAATGTTTTATAAACTTTGCGAAATAATTCCATGGGAATCATGGGTTCTGGAGTTTGGATGCATTCTGCAAATCAGCCATTTGAGCTACCTTGGTTCAAAAACTTTTGCTTTACAGTGCATTGTTTTGTTCAGCTAAAAGTTACAGAAATCAGAGGTTTAGTAGTATATAGATTGTTGAGGGTGATAGAAAGTAATGCCATCAGATAACATGCTGGATAAATACTGTCAAGCAAGACAGGCCTAAACCAGAAATATTAAAGCTGTAAAAACATCAGCAAGAATGGCAATAGATTAATGTGGCATTTTGCAATTTTCCTTGCCCTTTTTTCTCTTTCCCTCTCCCAAATCTGCTTCATAAGGTCAGGGAGAGGAAGAATTGATTTATTAGTAATGACATTTCCACCAGGTTCTAGATATCTGGTGGAATTAAGTTTAATGAACTGTGAAGAATTTTCAGGTTAGAAAATCAGTTTGAATGAAAGTTGTTGAACACACATATTTTTCATGCATAAAGCATACAACAGTCTTGGTAGATGTAACTATAAAGAGGCTTATATAAAAGAATTAAATCCAGAAAGGGGTTCAATGTACGTTAAAACAGGGGCCAATTTGATGCCAGATTCAGCCTCCACGGACCTCCATTTATTATTACCAAGGTAGAATATTATAATGTCAGATACTGAAAAGTATTAGATGCATCAATTTTTAACTAAACAAAAATATGATAATAAATGAAATCAAAAGTAGTTGTTTTACCCCTCCGCCGCCTTTCTGGAGGGCAACCTTTGGCATTACATCTCAAAAACTAGATACAGCTCTAAGCTTAGGTAAATTTGGGCAATCTGCTCTAAAGATTAAACATGATCTAAATAGATGTTTTGCATTTGCTTGACTGGAAATGTAATTTCAGATGTAGATGCAGAACTGCTTGTATATTGTACAGAATGTTTTTTAATTTTGTGTCAAATGTTAAGGTACTTGCATTACATAAAATTTCAATTTCTCTTCTTCCATGTATATATACTGCCTATTTTTATGTGAAATTGTGAAAACTTTAATTTGTACTCTCGGAGACTTGTTACATCTGAAACAATGCAAAGCTTAGTTTGCAGTTTTCTCTAATCTAGAAGTTGTTTAGTTGCATCCTTGTTTCTAATCCAGTTGTTGGAAATATGTGAGAATGTCACAGAGTAAATATTAATGGGTTTTGGTTAATATTTTTGTAAAGAAACTGGTTTGAGTGCTTATGTTATTGAATTGGGACAAGATTGAAAAATCCCAAATTTCTGAGAGAGGTAGAACAACTTTTGGAGGAAATGGCACTCAAATTATATTAGAGGTGTGCATTAGGATTTGGACAAAAACATGGGTTGAACCATTGAATATAAATTTATTTCTATCTTTAAAAGAAATGGGTGGTGGCTATTGGATTAATAACAATAGTGATTTTTTCATCATTTAATTTGTATAGATTTTAGAGTACAGTAACAGCTTCCCTAGGACATGGACAAGTTATGAAAAACCATGTGAAAACATTTCCTAAAGTACAGTACATACACAAATAGTATCACTTGCATCAGTATATGTGTTCTTAGAAGTAAAATATATTTCTGAAATCAACTGCCTCCCTACTTTTTCTGTGTTGGAAAAAGAAATCCTTGATTGAACATATTAGATGGATGGCCATATAAATTTGATTAATAAATACTCCTGGTTGTCTGAAACTTAGGCTAGTTGCCACATTGTATTAGTGAACAATAATATGTTTTATAATGTTATTTGAATTAAACTGCCATTTTCAGAGTGCATTAATGTATATTAATTTCCGACTGGAGAGTTGCAAAGTATTAACAGTTGGGAGCTAGCCAAATGGTCATGCGCTTATTTTTTCATGGTCGTCTTTTCCTGGTTGATAACTAGGGTGTTTGCAACCAGGAATTGAAACTAGTTTTAATTTGTATGTCACAGGTAAGCAATCTGAAGTAGCTGCACTAGTCTGTGCTGATTTTCAAGATACTGATTCATTTAATAAACCTGAAATATTTATTGAATTATATAAATCTGATTGCTAAAACAGTATGATGCTTATTTTTCAGGAAGTCACAAGGGTCCACCCCCCTCCAAATTTCTGCTCAACTTTCTTCTCTGACTTCAGTGGTGGCAGTCAGTTGTTTTCTTGCTATCTGGTAATTGCAGTGTAGACTGTATTTTGATGAATAGTCACTAGCAAAGTGTGATATAAAAAATGCACTATAAGCACAATTGTGATGGTGGAGGATTTTTGAAATATTGCAGCCCGTATGTCCTGGGAGAGTAATGCTATACTTTGGAACAAAAATCCCTGACCAATTTTACGGAAAGGTCAAAACTGGCATGCAGGAGAAAGGAAGAGTAAGGATAATTAATGAGAAACCGTCTTCCAGTGATGAGCCTTAAGATATGCAATTGAACCTGGTAGAAGAGGTCTTGTTAACCTTACTGATTCTCTTGTTGGGTACTGTCTCTCATTGCTACCCTCCACTCTCTTTTATACAGATGCTTTTAGCTCCTATCGAATGGCACCACCAGTTGTGCTACTATATTTAGAGTTGTGTCAGTATTTCCATGATAAAGACCCTGTTTTTCAAAGCACGAGCCACAGTTCATCTTGAAAGCCCGCTTTTCTGCTTGAGCACAAACATCTTTATGATTTCAAAATGTTAAATGTGTTTCTTTTATCAAACATTGAGATTGTTGTAGAAAATTGCATCAGAGGTGCCAAAATATTGCACATAATTAGTATAAGGATGGAACAATTACTAGTACAAGTACGGGCAGTCCTCAACAATTCATTTAGTGACCAAGTTACAACGGCATTGAAAAAAGTGACCTACGATCGTTTTTCAGAGTTACAATCATTGCAGTATCTCCAAGATCATGTGATCAAAATTCAGATGATGTGCAACCAGTTCATATTTATGACCATTGCTGTGTCCCAGGATCATGTGACACTTTTTGCGACCTTTTGACAAGCAAAGTCAATGGAGAAGCTGGCAGGAGGGCGCAGATGGTGACCTCTTTGCTTGTGATTCACTTAATTCCAACACTTGTACTGCAGGAATTATCATCTGTCACTGGCGTTTACATCACTTAACAACAGCAATTCTGGCCTCAATTGACTTCATAAGCTGAGGGCTATTTGTACTTTATTTCCAAACATGACTTTTGCATCCTAATATTTTTTACCTGCTTTTCGGGGAGTGGGGGGAGAGAGAATAGTCATTTCGGAATAATATCAGTGGGAATCTTAATAGACTGAGGACTGAACTGCATTCCATGGATGAAACACATTTTCTCCTGAGTCTAGGCACAACTGTATTTCCAAGGGTGCAGTTTATCACAGAATGTCAGGATTGAAGTAGAGTAGTTTATAATCTGAGAAGTTACTTGGAGCTTAAGTGTACATGGAAAAAGCAATGAAAGAAAGTCATTGAAACACCTGTAAGGGAAAGAAAATCAGTTGCTTTTTATGTGATGAACACTGATACATGGGAAGACCTTTATATGCATGTCTATGTATGAGAGACATCTAGTCTTTCTTATACTCTTAAATTTCCCTAAACAAAATTTAGCAGTTGGTTCTTATGAACAAAAAAGTAATGCTCCTGTTACTTAGATGGCTGCATACAATCCATGTAAATTTGAGCCTTATACTCTAGTACAGGGGTAGGGAAACTTGGCTCTTTTATCACTTATGGACTTCAACTCCCAGAATTCCTGAGTGAGCGAAATAAAGATTCCCCATCCTGGGCCTATTAGTTTTTCAGTTGTGGAGGAAATCAATTTTTAACTTGAATGGGACAGTTTAATATACAAATGTAGGACATATAAAGGACATATAAAGAATATGTCCTACATTTGTATGTTAAACACTCATTCAAGTCGAAAATTGATTTCCCCCACAACTGAAAAACCAGTAAGCCAGGGATGGGGAACATTTTATGGCTCACTTAGGAATTCTGGAAGTTGAAGTCCATAAGTGATAAATGAGCCAAGTTTCTCTATCCCTGCCCGAGAGCAGCAGTCACCAACTGGTGGTCCATGAGAAAATTTTGGTGGGTTGCAGAAAGATTATTTGCATTTTTTATATTGCTCTAAATCAAGGGTCCTCAAACTAAGGCCCCTGGGCTGGATATGTGCAATGAATGTTTGTGTTGCTGCAGAGAATCTCCTTTAGAGTCTTTGTTTGGGTCAGAGGGGGGGAAGAACTTCCAATTTAGGATCTGCTTCAGCCTCCTGCTTGGGGCTTTGGGCAAAGGCTGGAGGGACGTGCTGCTGGTGGTAAAGAGCTGGAGGACCTTGTTCCAGTGGGACTACGTCATAGTCTTGAACCGGCTAACAATCATGGCCTGCTGGAGCCTCCAGGCGTACCTGGCCTTGCACTCCTGCAGGTCTTCCCTCTGTTTGGAAAGCCTATGCTCGTAGTCCTCAGTGAGGTGCTTCTNCTGGCCTTGCACTCCTGCAGGTCTTCCCTCTGTTTGGAAAGCCTATGCTCGTAGTCCTCAGTGAGGTGCTTCTGCTGAGCCTCCTTCTTGGTCAGATCCAATTTGAACCAGCTGTTTTACCAACTCTTTCTTGTGGTAGCTGCTTAGTTCCAACAACTGCTTCCTGTTGGGGTCCTAAGGAGCCTGGCCGGGCAGGTGAGGAGTGGCTGGGAGGGGAGGGGTGAGTAGAGGCTGGCAGGGTGCCCCTCGACATGAGTGATGCCGAGTTGGCCACACCCACCCAGTCACATGACCACCTAGCCATGCCCACCCAGCCGGTCATTAGGAAGATTATATTTGGTCTGTGGGATTTAAAATTATGAATTTAGTGGTTCCCGAGGTCCAAAAGGTTGGTGACCCCTTCCCTCTGCTCTAATACCAGTCCATGGCCTGTTAGGAATCAGACCACAGAGCTGGAGGTGAACGGCAGGCGAGTGAGCGAAGCTTCATCTGTATTTGCAGCCGCTGCCCAGTGTTAGCAACAACACATCAGCTCCATCTCAGATTATCAAGCATTAGATTCTCATAGAAACATGAAGCCAATGGCAAACTGTGCATTCGAGGGATCTAGGTTGTGTGCTCCTTCCCCCTCCCCATTTATGGAAAAAATGCTTTCTACAAAACAGGTCCTTGATGCCAAAAAGGTTGGGGGCCATTGCCCTAGAAGCTTAAGGATAGCTTTTTAAATATATGTAATTGAGAAGAGAAAGTTGAAGATGAGATGGATGAAGTGGAATGTGTAGGTGTTACACCAAAGGTTCTTAGCCTTTTCTTCACCACAGAGGTGGGGGAATATACTTTCTTAATGAAAAACAGCAACAACCAGAACTGTCATCACAAAATACTTCTAAAGTAACACACTTGCTTTAGCTGATACAGTAGCTAGGCTGTACATAAATTCATGGCATAGTTTTGTGTCAAAAATTAAAAAACTCAACTTCCTTATAGCAGATTCATTATGAACTACAAGGTATGTAGCTTCTGAAGATGCTTGGTTATGCTTGAGTAGAAAGCATTATTTGCTTTCATTGATTTGGGATATATAGCAGATCATTTTGGGGGCTTACTGTACTTCAGAGTTGGTAATTAGTAACTCTCTGGAAGTTGCTGATTTCAACAACACTTCTCAGTTCCAGTCAGAGTGATCAAAGGAAAGGGATGTTAAAGATTTTGGAGATCAGTAGTCTCACAAATGTTCCGGGGTGAAACCAAGGTTCAGTTTGTGTGTCAAACTTTGAATGGGAAAAATGGTGCTCATGGAATTATTTAACTTTGAGGCAGCATAAAATTCTGAAATATACTAATTTAGAATGGTATAGATATAAACATAGAATTTAAATATAGAATATAGAATTTAGTATGGTTTAGTTTTAAACAGGTAGTGCAGAGAGGATTAGAATTAAGGCAGGCATTCAAAATAAGCTTGATTTAATGTTTCTGGCATCAAGTGTTTTATTCACCTGCTTGTTGGAATTGATGATTGGGGTCCAAGGTGTTCTTTTGACTCTTTGACATCCTTGAGCCACATCACTTTTCCAGCTTTCCTCAGCTTCACATATAAGGAAATCACATGGAATGTGAAATCATCTTTTTTAGAGCTCAGTCTTTGCTCCAATTTTTGGAATCTAGCTTGTGGTTTAGTTTAAGATAATGTTAAAAATTATTTTACATTGCTCACAATGAAAAGAATAAAGTATTGTGCCTTAAAGGCTGATGAAATAATTCTGGGATAAAAGTTTCAGGGATAGTTCTCTTTGATAATACAAAAGTATTTCTGAGAGAAAGATGAATGCATGATCTCCCCCCCCCCTCTTCCCCCTGTCTGTCTGTCTGTCTGCCTGCCTGCTGCCTCTCTCTCTCCCCCTCTCTCTCTCCCTCTCTCTCTCTCTCTCTCTCTCTCTCACACACACACACACACACACACACACACACACACACACATAATTGGGTTGTGGTGGAGGAATAATAAACAGTGTGAATGTAATAGACAGTGATGATTACCTTCTTGACAGATATTTTATAAAACAGTTGTTAAATTTGAGACACAGGCACCCTTGCACTAATGTAGTGATGAATACTTAGTATGATAAGAAACATCTGTTTAAATCTGGCAGTAGATAATTATTTTTGGCTGATGAGGGTGGGCCTATGACAACGTAACATGGGTGTTCTTGTAAAAGTTTATCAGTGGACAGACTTATCTTTATATAAACTCTGGTTTCAGGATAGTCTATTGTTGTAGGATATACCATAACAAAATTTTGAATACCTGTTAGAATTTTCCTCTGTTCCATCTTTCCCAAAACTGAGATGTCATCTACTGTCTCTTTTATAAGCACATCACTCATGCATTTTTTGCAAAGATTATCCCTCTATATCATCACAGAAATTTGGAAAGAAGGTGAAATCCAAATGTAAAACTTTTCACTTACATGGTTTGTTCAGATTATTCTTATTTATTATTTATTCATTAAGTTTATAACCTACCCTTCCTCCAGAATTTTGAAGAAGTGTTCTCATTTTTAAAAAATCTATCACAATAACTCTCAAAATAGACTGGACTGAGAAATAGTATCTTATATAGTACTAAGGCCACTCGGTTTCTGTGGCTGGGGATGTATTTGAATCTGGGTGTCTCCAGCTCCAGCCAGGCATCTAAACAATTAATCCATACTGTGTCTTTCTATTTACATAGTGCACTTATTTGGAAGTTAGCTACCAACTTTAAACCAGGCCACTGAATCTGCCTGGAAGCTTTTATGATAAATCTGTTATATATTCAGCTAACAATAGCCAAACAAACTGGACTAGCAAGAAGACGTAGCTTAAGGGGAAATCATGAATCTAACAATAGCAAGATATTAAATAAGGTTGGCCCTGACTTGTTTCACTTGGCATATCGAAATTAAATGAGAGATCTATCAATAGAGGTCCCCCCTTAATTGTAGGGGTTCATTCCAATGTAAAATCACTAAAATCACCAACTGCTTCTTGAACCTGCAGACAGACTGAAAATAATCTGGCCAAACATCTGAAGCAAACATTTGTTTCATGCACAGAGGAAAACAACTTTTCAACAACAACACAAGCACATCCTTTTCCAGATGTGAGAATGTTGATTTCATTCTTTAAAACTCTATAAACATTTTATTTCTGTCTGTACCTATTCATCTCAGTTTGAACCTGCCCAGTTATTAAGACCTATGGAGCAATTTTTTTCTTGATGACACTGTCATATAGAGAATTCTTCCTGTGCTGCTTACCAATTTTAGAACCCTTGCCCCAACCTTCTTTGCTTTTTTAAAAAAGACAAGATGCATCTTTAAATTCATACAATGTACATTATTATATTTTTGTTTGTTTCCTCATATGGTTGATCTCTTTCCCAAAATGAACTTTGCAGCAAATGACAGGATCCTCCAGAACCTAGTCCAGCCACGGCTAGGAAGGCCTTTGCATACCTTTTTGTGCATCAGTTGTGCCTATACTTGGAGTGGGAGGCCCTGCTCACAATCACTGCCTTGTTGTCCCCTGTGTGAACTACTGGAATGTTCTTTATAGAAGGCTGCTTCTGAAGAATATTCAAAAGCTTCAAGTATTGTAGAATGCAGTGGCACAGGTAATTAATTTTTCCAGTTATACGATGTACGTATCAACACTACTTTTGTGAGCTGCCTTGATTACAGATGTGCTTTGAGATGCAACTCAAGATGCTGGTTGTTACCTTTAAAGCCATTTGTGACTTGGGGCTGGATTACTTCAGGGACTTCTCTTCCTGGTTGTTCCACCTGGTCCTGCAGGATGGCAGTGTTGTAAGTCCTGCTGACTAAGGAAGACCCAGAAGACAAGCCATTTCTCTCACAGCACCCACCCACTGGAACCAGAGATTAGGTTAACCTCAACCCTGCTGGCCTTTCATAAGACCCTAAAGACCTGGCTCTGTGCTCAGGCTTGGTGCTCTGAGGGTGGCAAGAGACCCATCTCCTGGCTACGTGGATGATGGTGTCAGCTTTGGAAGCCATATTAGCTTCTCTTGGCTGCTGTCTATTTATCTATTTGTTTTATTTTTATCGTCCACTCCTCCGAATCATTGTTACGATGGTTGCTGTGTAAATTATTGAAAATAAACTAACAAAGATAGATGATTTTTCAGTTTGAAAACAAGTTCCATTGCTGAGCAGTATGAATGCATTGCAGGGTTGGGTATTTTAATAATGATAATGTATTCCCCTTGCTAGAAAAAAAAACAACATTGAGCCACTGCTTTTAGGAAGCCGTGGTTTAATGAACCTGCTGTATGCTGATGGTTGACTAATAGTGAGGATTGGAACGCGAGTGTCTATATTGAAGAAATAGAACATGATGCAGTAGCAGCACTATTTGAAAGCAAGAGAGTCTGCAGAATACTTTCCATCACTGTCTGTGGGAGAGGTTTCGGGGGGGGGGGGATTTTCAGCATCAGGGATATCAATCAAGATCTGTCTTAAAGGAAAATCTTCAGTTGACTTGAAAACATTCACAGATTAATAAGGATATTCATGTAATTTTCATGAGGCACAGCCAATTAGAAGCTGCAGTTGTTAGTGGAAGTGGGTATGTTACTCTTTTCTTATTGAAATAACTTCACCAAAATGAAAAGGAGGGCATTTTCCTATTCTGAAAGAAACAAAGAAACCAGCAACAAGCCTGGGATTTGTTGAGATAACCAACATGCTTGGGGCCATGTGTGGTTTGTATTGCTCATAAAGAACTTGCTGTTCTAAGAACTATTTAGCCTCTTCAACAAAATAGGATAGGAAAGGAATTTAGCAGCCACCTGGAAAATGTATTGGTTGCCTTAAAGTATTAACAGAAGCCTTCCCCAAATTGGTGGCAATCAGATGTCCTAAACTGTAACTCCTAGGATCTTTTTTTTTTTTTTTTTTTNCCTTCCCTAAATTGGTGGCAATCAGATGTCCTAAACTGTAACTCCTAGGATCTTTTTTTTTTTGCCAGTATAGGTAATTTTTGAGCCCCAGGCTCAAAATCTTTAAGGCCTTACAGAAAGCCAGTAGCAAGTCTAATCTCTAGGGGAATCATGTTGCAGAGTTGGGATGGGGAACCATGGCTCATTTATGACTCGTGGACTTCAACTCCCAGAATTCCTGAGCTAGCCATGCTGGCTCAGGAATTCTGGGAGTTGAAGTCCACGAGTCTTAGAAGGGGCCATGGTTCCCCAGCTTTGGTGCCAGAGGGTGGGCACCACAAAAGAAAAATCTGTCCTCTGGGGACCTGCTAGATGATACTTCCTAATGGGTGGGATCCAAAGCATGCCTGTCCCACTTGATCTCACAGGATAGGTAATGTATAATTGGAGAGAAATACTCCCCCAAGTAATCCAGTCCCACACCATGAAAGACTTTATAGACACCTTGAATTGAACAGAGAGGCCTACATGCAACCAGTTCAGTTTGTGGAACAGAGGCTGTCACATGCACCAGATGAAAGGTATCTGTGACTAACCAAATTCCTTCATTGCAGTTCTTTTTTCTTTATCATTCTACTGTCAACTAATTGATTTTTTTCTCTTTAAATCGTTGAAACTATGGGTTGACCATTTGAGGTAACCATGAAAAAGAGACCTGAGGGTTTTTACATTTCTTGCTGCCAACTAGTAATCATCTGCATTTGTATACCAAGATAAGGAGTGTTGAAGATCTGGAGTTTGAGAAAGCAGTTAGTTGTGTGGATTACGTGAGAGCTGTGAATTATCCTAAGAACATACAGGTAGTCCTCAACTTATGACCACCATTGAGCCCAAAATTTCTGTCATTAACCAAGACAGTTGTTAAGCAGTGGTGGGATTCAAATTGGTTTACCACCGGGTTGATGGGCATGGCTTGGTGGGCATGCTTTGTGCTCATGCAGAGGCTTTCCTACTGACCTTCTCCTGCACTCTCCCTGTCTCTTCAACAGCTGATGCACGGCAATTGCTGTGCCGCATGATGCAGCTGAGCATCAAAAGCAGGAAATAAAGGTCAGCATGGAGCCAGAGCTGGCGGGTGGGCCCAGCGCTGATTGTTGGAGCGAATTGATTCTCTCCCAGATGATCTTCAGAGCTACCGGTTTTGCCAAACCGGGCCGAACCCATAGAATCCCACCCCTGTTAAGTGAGTTTTCCCTCATTTTACAGCCTTTCCACAATTGTTAAATGGATCACTGCAGCTGTTATGGTAGTAACAGGGTTGTTAAATGAATCTGGCTTCCCCATTGACTTTTCTTGTCAAAAGGTTGCAAAAGGTGAACACCTGACTCTGGAACACTGCAACTGTCATAAATATGAACCACCTGCCAAGAACCCAAATTCTGATCATGTGACCATGGGGATGCTGCAGTACTTGTAAGTATGAAAAACAGTCTTAAGTCACTTTTGTCAGTAGCACTGCAACTTTGGTCACTAAATGAATGGCTGTAAGTTGAGGATTACCTGTAATATGAAGAGAGAAAATAAGGAAAAAGGATTTTGGCAGGAGCAGAGTCCAGCTGGAAGGGAATTTTTTGCTAGGCAGTCCAAAATGTACAAGGGTGGAATCCTTTTAGTTACATACATTCAAGCAGGTCAGATTCAAGGTTTCACACTTTCTAGGTGGACTGTCGATCAATCCATTTAAAAACAAACTAAAAAAGTATGTGCAGAAGCAGAAATTCTGGTCTTTCTTGCAGCCTAAGGATGATCAAGGAGCAGGAGAAAAAGTTGGGGGCTTGAAGGGATTATCCCTCCAGTTCACATCAGTGTGGCTTATAGTTTTTTTCTTTTATTAATTGAATGCAACAAAAAATACTCAAAAATTAAAGCTAAAAAAAATCTAAAAAAATAAAAACATGCACATTCAATATATGTTTCTAGAATGCAATGTAAGCATTTCAGTAATCACATTTTATTGTAATAATCCATAGGTAATCTATGTCAATAAGTAATTTTTGTTTATGTATAGTATCTATTTTCTAAATTATTAAGTAATTGAGGCTATATCTTACATTCTTCAGTCTTGGAAGGTTAAATATATCAACATATCCAACGTATCTCCAGGCAGGATATTAGGGAAAGCGTTCCTTCTAGAGTACAAGCATTTTAAGCTATCCTCAGCAGAAGGACTCCAAGAAACAGGTTGAACATGCAGCCAAGTGCTTGGGGAATGGTTAGAGACCTGCCCTTGTGCCTGGGCAATGAGGCTGTGTGGATTTGTCCATAATCTGACATATCTAGAGACAAGGTTCGGAAAGATTGTTTTATGTGGCAGGCTGCAAGGATTACAGTTAAGATATTGGAGGTGAATCCTTCAATGCTCTGTATCGATATAAAGAACTGAGTTTTGAATTTATGTTGTATCTCTGGACTTTTAGATTTGGTTCACACATCATGCTAAGCCACATTACAGGTAGTTGTTGTTTAATAAGAGTAATTGGGGCTGGATTTTCTGTCACTAAGCAAGTATAGCCAGCCGGGATTACAACAGTACCATTCAAATATGGCCAAATAAGCAAGCGTGCAATGCAGAGCGTGGTGCTATGGGCGGCTAGATTTCTGGGAGGAAAAAAATGGAGAAAGAAACTTACTAGAGAGATTTACGGCCTTCCCTGTTGACTTCCCGATTGAGTTTGCTTGTTGGAAGCCAGCAGAGAAAATCAAAAGTGACAATCGTGTGGCCATGAGATGCTACAACTGTAATAAGTGTGAGTTGGTTGCCAAGCATCCAGATTGCAATCATGTGACGCTGAGGATGTTGTGATGGCTGGAACTTCCAATACCAGTTGTAGGTATCAGTTGTAAGTACAGCTCGTTCAGCACTCTTGCAACTTCAAACTATCACTGAACAAGTGGTCATTAACCTGATGACTACCTGTACTATTGTTGATTTGGGGCTTACCGTGTTATAATATGCCCAGCTGTTGCAGCTGTGAGTCCTGATTTATGACTTGGATGAATCCAGTTAATTAAACTTTATTTAGGAATCTCTACTTAAACACCATGGCTTAAAACTAAGCACAGTTTAATTTAAGTTGGGTCTGTATGTCACCTTCCATTCCAAATGAAGCCAGTATCTTGAGCTGAATAATTAATAATGCTATTCTATAAGCAACAATATATCCCTGTCACAGTAATATTTTTCTTTTTCTAGTTGAGTAATTTAAAATCACCCAGAAATTAGCTGCCTGGCAACATACAAGTGCAGATATTAAAAAGACTTCCATGCCTTCTGACTGTTTCCATTATCTTGCTAAATTTAGATCAAATAAAGCTTAGGAGCTGAGATCCTGTGGCATTTTAACAGAAATCAAGAAAGATAATATTATATCTTGTCTACATAATCACTGGAGAATAAAGTAGCCATTACTAGTTTCTTCGCAGTTATCCAATAATTCATTAAATTCTCAATGCAACATTCATATTGTACTGATTTAATATACAGTATATCATCTTCATAAAGAAATCTTGTGTGTCTTCTGGATTTTGCTGTTTAGTTCCTGCTTCCCACATTATCCACATTGGCTGGGAATTTTAGTTCAACATCATTTAGAGGACTGCAGAATTGATATCAACATAGAAATACCTCTTAAGTACATAAATCAAACGAGGGATTATTCATTTTAATAACATTACAGTTGCCGCACAAGTTTAAAAAGGAATTTTTAACCATCTATTAACATCTAGTTAAGGCCTTTCTAAAAGTTGTGGCATATTTATTTGCATATATTTAAAATATTTTGGGGTTTATAAAGCCCCAGATATTTAATATAATCAGTAGAAATCATGAAATCCATCTCTTTATATAACTGATATGTTACAGTCTATAATTTATACACTGGTAATGCAATGTCCTTAATATCTAAAGATCAGTGCAAAACTTCAAAGCATCAGTTTAGCTCTCATTCCTTAGGTACCAAAACCTTGCTTTGAGGGTTCTCGAACTCTGATTCTTATTTAGAATGTTACTCAAGCTATTGAATTATTAAGAAGTAGCTTCTGTTTTACAGAACGTTTGCAGTGATAGTTCAGAAATTTACTCCTGATGCTTTTGCCATTTGAAGTAGGAAGGTTGTTAGATTAATTCTTGATCTCCTAAGCAATGGATGAAATGGCTGGAGCGAAAACGTTAGGCACATTTTAATAATTCTTTGTTGATATGTAATGCTTTCTTTTGAATGATCAGAATACTAATGTGTAAGCAGGTTGGTAATCTCCAGAACAGCCTGATATGGAGAATCAGTTTGAAGCTTAGAAATTCTGTCTTGGGGAAAAGGATGTTAAGATTTAAGCAGAAAAATTCATAGCTACATTGTTGAATGTTTGTGAGTTTTGTAAATACATGCTGGTTGTTAAGCAGGCACCACCACCAGACAAAAATTTCTGATTTTACAACCTTTTTCCAAAGGTCATTATTTACTTTTTACTTATTTACTTGTTATTTATTTAATTTCCATAGCTCAACTCAAACAAGTGATTCTGGGTTGCTGTAGAAATTGAATAAAATAGAAATTGAAAAACCAAGTGAACCACTGTGGTTGTCAAGCAAACGCCATGGCCCTTAAGGGACTATGGCAATTGTTGAGGGAATCCATTGTCTGCAATGGTTTTTCTTTTTTCTGGAAACTGGAAGTAAATGTCGGTTTCCAGCCAAAAAACAAAACCATGTACATTGTGATTATATGCTGCAAATAGCCATAAATGAGAGTTAGCTGTTGAATGCTGAAAATGCAATCACATAACTATGGTGGGGGGTGGGGGGGGCATCAGAATGTCAAATCTTGGTCATAAGTAGCCTGGGAGATCTGTTGTAACTTCGAACAGTTCTAAGTGACCAGCCATAAGTCAAAGTCTAGTTGTATTCTTCATCATGCATTGCTGTGATCTGTAATATATTTATCTTATTTATCTATACTGTAAAGTGGTTCTGGTTAAACAAACAGTACCTAAATAGGAACACATAGATTGTCTTTATCGAACTATTTGAACAACTAGTCATTTCTTCGTTAGGAAAGTCTTGAGTTTTAGAGATAATTATAAATGGTGGCTGTAATTATTTCAATCAGGCGTTCCCTGAACCTGTTGATCATTCATGCATATTGAATGGAAATTTGGTACTTCCTTTTTAGGAAGTTGCTTCAGCTCATTATTAGTTTTGAGCCATCTAGCTTGATGCTTGCTCCAAGTCAGTCAGGGTCTTGAGTCAGCCATTCTATAGCCTGAAATTATTTTTTTTACTCATTTTGTCATAGATTTACTTATGTGTTGAGGATCATCATCATACTGCATGACTCACGTTTGATTCAGCTTTAGATTACGAATGGGCACCCTGACATTCTCCTGTAGGATTTGTTGGTGCAATTCAAAATCTATTGTTCCCTCAGTGATATTGAGCTGACTCATCTCAGAACAGCCCCGAATCATGATATGCTTAATGGCTTAATGAAGTTCTTTTTTAATGGAATGCATTATTTAATTTTCTCCAAATATAGCATGTCTCATTAATAGCAAAACATTCCATCTTTGTCTGAACTTTCCACAGGGCATTATTCCAATCACCTACTGGATCCTTTAGGTTGTCTTTCCAACCTTGAGACAGATGGTGACATACTTTTTGGAGAGCAGAGATTTTCCCTTTGCTCTATCCCCTCCTGTGCTCGTCTATCTTATTCTGTGTTTTCCTCATGGGGAATTCATGAACCTCACGATTCCAGGGAACATAAGAGTGGCCTACAGTCCTTTTGAAACCTCTGGTTTTTGTTGGAAGGCTACTCTTGGGAAAAGTAACAATAACATCCATTTTTCTCCATTTGGGCACCATCAGTCTGACCATAAATTGATAAAAAGGCAAAGCCTTTCCAGCTTCATCAGCATTAAAAACTCTTTTTCTGAAGTTCACAGAGATGTTTTTTAATCAGGGCATGATTCATTTAAATTTGTATTGGGAACAACAGGCTGTGATAGCAATAACCAGAGTGTGTATGTGTGTATGTGTGTTTTAAGCAATGAAGGGTCTCTCAAATTTATACCTGATTATGGTCCCATTGATTCGAGTATCTCAATATTATGACTCAATGTTTATTTCCATAAGAGAGTCAACTTTCTTTCTTTCTTTCTTTCTTTCTTTCTTTCTTTCTTTCTTTCTTTCTTTCTTTCTTTCTTTCTTTCTTCTCTCTCTCTCTCTCTCTCTCTCTCTTTCTCCTTCCTTCCTTCCTTCCTTCCTTCCCCTCCCCACCCGCTTTCATGTGCTCAGTGAAGACATAGCACAGTATTGTTTTAGTTGTTTAGTTAATCAGGATTTTTAATCTCTCATTGAGAGTTGGATAAATCTTGTATATTGTAGATCATGAAGCTACAGTATATTATTGATTGTTTTAAAGGGTTCCCAAACTTTTCTCTTAAATTTTTATCTTGAAGAAGCTCTGTTTTTACTTTTTTTTTTAAACTGGTTTTTTAAAACTTTTATTTTACTGTTTATCATGTTAATGCAGCCACTCCTGTGGCTAGAGGGATACAGTGTTCTCAGGTTGAAGTTTAATTTAAAGTTTTTTTCTGTAATATGAATCCTTCTGAATACTTGTCTACTAATCAGTTGAAGTATTTACTGTCACAGAGTAAAATAGATGGATTTTTTAGAAAAATTTTTCTCAGCATTGAAGTAAGCAGCCTAATGTTCTGTTTTTCTACATTACCTCTTAGGTACAAAGTAATTCCAGGTTGGTGCTAGGGCTTATGTAAGTACAATACAGACTCTTTCAATATAACTTAATTTGAATTAATATTAATTCTGCATTCTTGCAAAAGGAGTATTTTGGACAGCTATAAATTGCTCTGGGATTTTTCAGAGATTTCTGTATCAGAAGCCATCTTTTTAAAATTACTTTGGAATTTGCATTTGCAACTTATCTTCTTTTGGCTTTTCCACTGGCTGTTCAGAGACAAGAGGGGTGGGGAAATCTATCCTTTTCAAACTTGTTTGCAGTTGGTATATTTGCTGCCTTTAAAATCACCCCTTGTGCTCTCTTTGTGACATGCCTAGGTTGTTTCTTAAACCATATTGTGGATGGAATAGGGTCACTTTAGGTTGTCTCCCTGAGTTTGTAAGCAAAATGGTGGTGAGGGCAATAGCCCTTCCAGTCTTATTTTTCACTTTGAGGTTTAGAGATGCATCAGATAAATAAGTGTGCCTGTTACTTCATAGGCTGCCTCTGTCAGAACACTGGGATTTCCTTCTATGTCTTTTTTAGTGTGGCTTTGGTTGATGTATCTCTTCAGATATTGCCCAGCTTTCATTTTGCGTGGTGAGTGTGTTTTGTATGCACAGCACAGCCTATGACTCATTTATGACTCCCATTAATTTCCTTTCCAGTCACTGTGGGCACAAGCAGCCCACTTGCTTTGTCAGCCTTTGAAAAAAAAAGTTAAAGTTTTAATGTTGGTTTGACATGCTCTTTTGAAAAGGCTATTTTTTTCTGATGTTACTTTCCTCAGAAATTATTTAATTGGAGGCATCGTCTTCTCTTTTTTTAACCTCTCACATTTTTATTTCACTAACTGCAGTCTTTGAAATGGGAGGCGGGGGGGGGGGGGGGNGGGGGGGGGGGGGGAGAGGAATAAAAGCCTGTTGTGCAGCAGAAAACTAAAATACACCCCTGCAATTCAATACTTTGCAATTGAAATATATCCATAGACCTCTGCTAACGTATTTGAACCATTGTCAGTAGCATGTATTTTTCTATGTATTTTTCAGGTCCTAAGGCCAAAGACATGAACAAGGTTTCATGTCCTATTTAGCAAAATTCTTAATTTTATCTGGCAGTTTTTTACATCAGTCTTGGAATTATTCTTCAGTTGTCATAGAGATGGTGTGTGTATGTATATAACTATTTTTAATGCATTTATTCTTCCCGCATCACTGCAAGGTGGAACATTTATTTCTTTCATCACCATGCTCCAGAAGCAGCATGAGAGGATAAATTGAGATGTTCTAACTTCCCAGTATATAAATAAAACAGCCAGAAACATTAATCCTATTTTTTATACCTGTATATAATGAGATGATAGGTTTGAATGGCAAAGATTGTTTGACAGTTATATGACAAAGGAATTAATTTCATATTCAGGATATTTATTTGAGAAGCTTAAATGTGGCATATTAAATTTGGCAGGAAATGGTGATGATTGGCTCAGGATGATTCTAGGAATAGGATGTCTCATGAACTTTACTTACTTCTAGAAAATGGAATCAGTTTTTACAGCACTCTTGAGTTTCATTAAGAGGGATATTACTTGTCTTCAGAACAGGAATAATTCTGCATCAAGAATTTTTCTGCACTGTTCATGGTGAAAAAAGAAGCATGCATATTATATAGCAAACACACCAAATTTGCCTTATATAGCAAACACACCAAATTTATTTCAAAGCAAATGCTTGAAGTTTTTCAACATTTGTAAAACACTATCTAAATGATACACGATACATTAGAGACAAAATAATATAATCAGTTAGATAAAAGAAATATTTTGGAGCAACCTTGTCTAATTGAATGTCCTTCAGGTGTAATATAATGATTTAGGTTATTTTAAATAACTTTTTAAAACAAGTCATAATTATAAGGACAAGATATAATTTTTTAAAATGATTCATGAAACCATCTATCACTGTCTCCCCCCTTTTTTTCTTGTATTATATTTTCATATAATTTTGGAAGCAGTATTACTGATTTGGGACATAGCTAAGGCAGTTGTTAAACCCTGTATGTTAAAATTTCATATATGGATCAGTCATGGAAGAATATTAACATATTGAATAGCAAATTCATATGCAACTTCGGTTTATCATGATCTTTACCCTTACCAATACATGCTTAGTGAGCAATACAGTTCCTATAATACATGCCGATTAATTATGGCATATTGTCTTATGATTGGCTGGAATATTATCTATTCTTAGAATAGCTCATAGTTAAACTCTAGTTTAGTCATTTGAGGGTTGTTTTTTTAAGCTCAGCCTTAGGTTTCCAAGATATGCTTATATTGTTTTGTTGATTGAATTGTAATAAGTTGTCACATCTAGAGAGAGAGAAAAAAAACCTTAAACATATTTAATGTTATAATCTGTTTTTCACACAAGGACAAAGGGAATCTTAGTTTCCTTTCTTATTCAGTAAAACACTGACAATTTTTCTAATACCTGAAATATAATTTTATCACTTACAGTCTGTTCTGCAAATAATCTGCCAAACCCTCCACAGTTTTGTACTATTGTTAGGATATATTTTACATGCTTGACAGTGTTTTTCCCCCCAAGAGACCAGAAGAATGTAACAGACTTTGCATACAAATATAAGTTCAAATTCTGTTCATCTATTTATATGGACAACTGTCTTTGAAAAAAAAAACTTTTTCCAAAACAACCACAATTATGCATCTTGGTAGATATAGAAACTGCAACAATAATTTGCTATTGCCATTTCTTTTTGTCTATGATAATCTTTGTATTGTTACAGGAACTTGAATTGCACCATTTAATATCCAGGAATGTTATATGCTATCAAAACTATCAATACAGTATCCCCATTAACACATTAGGAATAAAAGCATATTTTTAATTATGTACATGTACTGATCCATACAATTTTAATCCTGGATTTCAGTTTCCATGAAATCAAACTAAAATCTTTTTAAACATGTCTTTTGCTACCCATCTTTTCCTAATATGCGTGCTTACCTTGACTTACGACAACAATTGAGCCCAACGTTTATGTTGCCAAGTGAGACTGTTCTTAAGTGAGTTCTGTCCCATTTTACCACCTTTCTTGCCACAGTTGTTAATTGCACCACTGCATGTTGTGGGTTAGTAACATGGTTGTTAAATGAATTTGACTTTCCCCATTGTCTTCATCAGAAGGTCACAAAAGGTGATCACATGATTCCAGGACACTGCAATCGTCATAAATATGAGCCAGTTGTCAAGCATCTGGATTTTGATCACTTGACCATGGAGATGCTGCAATAGTCGTCAGTGTGAAAAATAATCATAAGTCACTTTTTTCAGTGTTGTAACTTTGAACTGTCACTATACAGATGGTTATAAGTCAAGGACTATATTTTTTTGGTTGCAATTTGTAAATAGCATTGCTTCCTCAAGAAACCTTTAAAATGCTTTAAAAGCACCAATTAAATGTCCCTCCAGATAAAATAATTAATTTGAATAATGTATTACTATAATTTTTCATAGGATTGAACATTGATTTCCTTGCCCTCAAATTCTATGATTTAAATGCGCGTGAATGTCTGAGGACATGGATGAATTGTCCTGACTGGCCAGCCTATTAGTCAAGCTTCCTGGTGGTTAGGCTTTTTTAAAAAGCATATATTGTATTTTTGGGTTATTCTGTGGCTGCTGCAAGAATTTGCCAGATGACACTGCTATATGAGTCCCTAAAAATCTAAAATGAATTCTCTACCACTATTCTTTAATAAGCAGAGCAGACAAATGGGAACAGAGAAGGTTTTAGCCAGAGAGTTTAGGGGGAGGGAAACACAGTTGACCTCAGATCCTGCTAAAAGACTGGATGTTCATGGAACAGCTGTGGTGACTTGTTAGGTATATGTTGTATTTGTCTTCTTCCCAGAAGGGTTTGCTAATTGGACTTACTGCAAGTACAAGCTTTTTTCCTTGCTGGAGAAAAAAAAATTAAATGACCTGAGGCTAGCTTTTCTTAAAATTCATCAGGGATTGTGATGACCACACTCTTTTCACACAGAAAGTTTTCTAGGAAGGCCAGCAAATGAAATCTCTAAGGAGGACAATGTGCAATAATTTATTTGAGTGCAAATGATAGCACATGCTATTAGAAGAGAGGAGTACTTGGGGGATCTGTAACCCTCACCAGATAAATAAATAAATAAATAAATAAATAAAAATATCCCACCTAGGAAGACATTTGAAATAGATTTGAAGCTCTTACCATGGAAGAGTTGCTGCTCCAGTCATTTGAGATACCATCCTTTCCAGAACAGTGGAAAAGACTTTCAACTATGCAGAGATCAATAAAGCAGACCCTCTCCACTAAGAAGAGTGGTGGTAATAGAAAGTGGCAGAGAGGCAAGTATAGTTCTGTGTGGATTAGATAAGCCATATATTATGAGAAGTTTCCTTCCTGTCTTATACCGGCATCATCCATCATCCAGTCCATTCCCCCACAGGTTTTAGAATCTCTGCATTTTTCATATCACAGAAGAAGTAGATAAAGCATTATTCTCAACCTGAGAAACCGTTTTCCTTCCCAATGCCCTGATAGATGTAGTGGAATGATCATCAAACGGATAAGTTGCAATCCATTCCTACTTACCCCGTGGGGCAAATAATATTGCTGGAAGATAATGACCACTTTACATGATTATTAGCAATTGCAGATAGTCTTCGAGATATGACCATAACAGAACTTGCCCATGATGGTTGCAAAGTGCAGTGGTCTTTAAGCAAGATCCCCATATGATCACCTTTCTTAACCCCCCTTGCTTCTCCTGATGTGGTTGTTAAATGAAGCATGTCATGCCTCAGATAGGGGATCTCCCAAGTTCTCCCCTACTCCCTAAGACACCCTGTGTTCTGATTCCTTGGAGTCATTGCAGGCCTTCGCTTACTTTCCCACATTACCACAGCCTTGGGCTGCCTTTCCACACAGATGTAAATTATCTTCCATCTCATTCTAAGCAGCACCAAGGACCTTGGATGTATGAGAACCTCAGGAATGATCCCAAGTTCCTTTTCAATTCAACAAGGACCACCATGTGCCTTGAGTGGACCAATCAAATATGTTCTTCCTCCTCGCAGCAAGAGTTAGTAGTAGAGAACTCAAGTTAACAGGGAGTGTTCCAGCTATGGCAAGGGATTGATGTCTATGGAGATTCTCAGTCATCCAGGTCAGGGTTGTCCCAAAAGTGCTGTTTCAAGAGGCAACTGGACTTTCTGTTTTTTTTTCTTTGAAGACATTTCACTTCTCATTCAAAAAGCTTCTTCAGCTTGAAGCTCACCCAAGAAAAGCGAAATGTCTTCAGAGAAAAATAAAGTCCAGTTGCCTCTTGAAAAAGCACATCTGGGACAAGGGATTGAGGGTCATATCTTCCAGATCACACCACAATTTCCCTGAGATAAAACCAATTCTAATATGTGGCTGCAATTGGGAGCTGGCCCCATAACCACCTGATTCATGGTTGCTGAAGGGTGCTGTAGGAGAAACATAGGATTTATTTTTTTTGCAGCCCCCAACTGATTGAGACCATTTTCCAGTTCATCCCTTTCTTCCAAATTTGGTTCAGTTCTGTTTTTGAAGAGTTATCATGCCGATGAGCAGATAGATAATTTTGATTCTCTTTACTTAATTTCTTTCCAACATTTGATTGGGTAGGAAGAAATGCAAATTGTATATAAATCCTGCTGGAAAAATGAAATTGCTATGTTCATTGTCCCCTGAGTATCATTTCCAAGAATGAAATTATAGTCTCTTCCCCATCGTCATTACCTGTGGATAGCTTCGTGAGTTGGAAAGTGTCCTGGGAATTTGTTTACCGCTGTAGGCAAATCAAAGTTTTCAAATGAGAAAGAATGAAAAAAAGAGAGAGAATGATGACTTAATTTAGAAAGCAATTCCCCCCTTGTTAACAAGAGTGATATTACTACATGGTTGTAAACAAACTACCTTTAATGGTTGTGTGATAGAAAAAGTTAGCTTTTACTAAACTACTAAAGCTGCTTATCAGAGAATCAAGCTAAAAAGGAAAGAAGGCTCAATTCATTTTGATGTGTCCAAAACCATATAGAAAGAAAGAATGACTGGTGAAAATAAATGGTTCTTGAATGAAGTGTATAGTTTGTTTTGGATATTGAAAGATGAATCTGGAAAGGAAGAAGTGAAGTCCAACTTTCCAAGGTGAAAGATAGAGCTTAAAATTTCTTTTTGTCAAGTGGAGGAAACTCTGTCCCTTTCAGTCTCATAGAATTACTTCAGCTGTGTGTTGTTAAAGTTCTTTATTGAATAATTCACATTAGCTACAGGCAAAGAATCAGAAAAAACAGAGAAACATTGTACCTCAGTAAAGTAGTTAATGGTTTGACTTTTAACTGTCCTGTTCATTTAAGATGGGAATGTTAGGTTCATCCTTTGGTGACTAGAAATGTACTTTGGGGTAAAGTCATGTACAATTCTTCGAAACCCACAAAAATGACCTACTTCGGCAATATTCCCAGGAAAAGTTGGTGGAAATTAAAGAAGTTTCCATGAAACTGTGTACCCGAAAGCCATGTTTGCAGAGGCAGGCTTGTTTATTTTTTTACTTGCATCCTCCCTTAATTAATTTTATAAATAACTTAAGGGAGCAAACATATTCAGCACACCTTCTTCATCCTATTTTTTTCCCAAAAATCATGTGAAGTGGGTTGGGCTGGGACAGAGTTGTTGTGTCGAAAGTACCAAGGTGCTTGCTGGTTGAAAAGGATTAGCCAGTGACATCACCGTTTGAGAGAGAGTGGCTCGCTTTCTGATTTTCATGACCTTAATGAGCATAGTTGGTTCTGCCTAGATTCCTTCTTTATTAGAACTGTTAATGTAGCCGCCCTCCATTAAAACTGTTTCTTCTTGGCTGAGCCAAGTAATGCTTTTTCTTTTTCCTATTTTAGAAGAGGTTATTGTCCTTCCATTCCTTTGGAGTATGCTTGAAGTCCTGTTCTTAGAATCCTGCACGCATCTAACTTGTGTAAATTCATTCTCTGCAATGCACAAATCCTGGTCAGAAACTAGGGGGGGAGGAGAAATGCAGTTGTGGGCACTGCAATCTCTATACATGTAGCTGCATTTAATTGTTTTTATCTCCATGCCTATCTTTTTTTTGGCCATCCATTTCTTATTTTTTTTTATGTTATGATACCCTTCATTTCTTAAGCGTGATAGATACCACATATTATCTCAGATCAGGAGCCTTCTTTCAATATTGGGAGTAAAAGAAGTTCATTTCCTATCTGGAGTATCACTGAGCAGGGAGAACTACAACCATATCAATATGAGAAGTCATACATGATTAACATAACAAATACATCTCTAACTACCGACAACAGGCATGAATATTATATTACACGATCTTATCCTTGTAAGAATACAAATCATAGTGCCAGCTTTTTCAGTATCATTAAGAGTAACAACAGTGATGTTATTGGAGCTCTTGGCTCTCGGGTTACCCTTGCAAAATGGAATCGATGACGGCAAAATATATTTAAAAATATCTACGGAGGAGATTTGGAATGGTTAGACAGAATATAATTTTTGAAAATTCAAATGATGCATACTTTAGCAAAAGCGCCGGGCTGTGGCTTCAATATAGTAGCTGCAGGTTTGTTCTTGATTTACAGGTGGTGACAATGGCTTTCTACATACTTGAACTCAGTAAAGATTGGGAACATCTGGTAAATAAAGGATTGTCTTTAAGATAATTTGGAAATTTCAGCTGGTGTAGATTGTGGCCATTCAAAAATTCATATTATCAATTCATGTGATATCTACATTCTGCCAGCTGGACTGATTTTAAATTAAGTTATTTGCAGAATGTCTGCCATTCACCTTATACATGATTTTTTTTGTCCATTTTTGAGAAAGGTTAGGGGAGTTCACCAGTGGTTTTATGAATGAGTTATCTTCTGTTGCTAATGAATCTCATCATTAAAATTTGTTAGGAATAGCCTGACTGTATACTCATAGTCAGCTTTTAATGAAACTGTGTATTAGGTTTTAGTATTAGCTAAGTACTAAACTTGGATGTTGTTTTTCATTACTGGTGGTTTTTTAAAAAAATAATACTCTTATTTTGTTATTGCATAAGTTTTTATTTTGGAAATTGCCTCAAAGGTCCCTTTACCCTCAGAGAAATCCTAAGATGCTTTTCATAATAATTAAATATGTTAACTTTTAAGCATCAAATATAGTGTTGGTTTAGCTTAGTGCATTGACTTTTAAGCTAAGTTTGAAATACATTTTAAATCTTTCTCAGCATTAATGTTGGAGTATTATATGTTATTCTTACTTGCCATTGTTCAGTTTGGAGCAATGTATTATTGAAGTCTCTGCGCAGTGTGGAAACTCTATAAACTTTGCTGTACTTGATTCCTCTTTAAAGAGCAACGCTTAGGGGTTGTACAAAACATTCTGTGCAAAAAATGTTCCATACGTAGAATAGCTGCTTTTGAGTTGTCCATGCTTTGAATGAAATGAGGCTGCTTTGTTCCTAGCAGAGATGGCTTAGAAGGAGGGGAAAAAACCCAAGGACATTGGCAGCTGGGAGGCAGCAAACTGGTAGATGATATCACACTGTGACAGGGGGAAGTGTGACCAGCTTTTGCGTTTGCATTGCATTTCGACATATATCTCTTCACAGTCTTCTCTAAGAGGTTTAAGGAGTCAGCATATGCCCCCAACTCAATAACCTGGGTCCTCAGTTTATCAACCTTGAAGGATGGAAGGCTGAGTCTTGAGCGGGGGTCAGGATTGAACTCCTGGCAGTGGAATGCAGAGTATACTGAATTCTAACCATTGCACTACCATACCTCTACTCCTCTCTATTCCCTACTCACCTTGTCTGGATTTTATTTTATCTGAAAATTTGAACAAGGAAAGCATTCTAAATTTTAGTTCTGTTGAACTGTCACCTGCCTAAACTGTTTGGCACATCCCTAGACAGTTGTTCAAATGTAAATATACTTGGTAAGAATATTAAATAAATGATTATTTAGGTTAATTAACATATAATATTAAATCTCTTACCATTTATTTAAAGGAAAGCTTTTCTTGAAGTAGTTGAAAAAAAAATTAAATGATTTCAATTGCTGGTTTAGATACAGGGTATGAGAAGTAAGAGATATTTCTTAACATCATTGCTTTCAGAATTGGCAAGCCAGTGGATTCTAGGCAAAAGAATATAAAATTGTGTGTGTGTATTGTTTCTTCTTGACTAGAGCAGATGTAGGTAATATTTTTGGTTCACTAGGTACAACTTGCCATTTAGAGAGCAATGATTGAGACTTTTCCATTGTATTGCTTTAGTTCTCCAGGATAGTGTGTCTACCTTCAGCTTACTTTTCTCTTTGTGTTTGTATTTGTGCTGAGGCCACATTTCCCAGGATTGGTTTTTATCATTCATTCATTCATTCATTCATTCATTCATTCATTCATTCATTCATTCATTCATATTCTGCCTTTATTATTTAGAATATTTACAGAGCTTAGATAGATGTAAAAGCATTCAGTAAATAAACATTGTGATAGTGGCCGGAATAGTTGCTTGGTAGAATAGTACTTTTTTATTTATATTTTTGATAATTATTTTGAAAAATAAGCAATTACACATGTAGCAGTAGGTGGCTTTGGTCTTTTTGGCATTTTGACAAACTAATCTTGGCATGGGGCACCATTAGTAAAAACACTTTTGATTTTCAGATTTGAAGATGCTGAGTTCCCTGTAACCATCCTGATCACAAAAAAATGCAAGCAAAGATAAACTTTCCATGTATTGTGCTGTGATCTTTAGAAGGTTAGTATTCCAACAATTAATGTAATCATTCGGAACAATTTTGAACAGCTCTGATGGTTTAATAATATAAGACCATATTCCTCTTTTTTAAATGAACCTATGCAATTAAGTTAATGCAGGTGTTTTTAAGATCTTTGTGCTCGTGTATATGTGATAGCCTTTGAGAAATGGGAACTATAAAGCTGATGAAACTGTTCTGTCCTGGTAATCCCGGACTTACATTTATTTAGCAACCATCCAAAATTACAGCAGCACTGAAAAAAGTGACCTATGGGGACATTTAGCATCCCCATAGACACAAAATCAAAATTTCGTGGTTGGCAACTACCATGTATTTATGACCGTGACAGTGTCATTTGATCATCATTTGTGACCTTCCCAGCTGGCTTCCAACAAGTCAAAATCATTGGTGGAAGCTGTATTCCTTTAATAACTGCAGTGATTTGCTTAACTGTGGCCAAAAAAAAAAGTGTGTAAAATTGGGCATGATTCACTTAACTGCCTTTCTTAGCAGTGGAGTTTCTGGCTCCATTTGAGGACTACCTGGAATAAAATGCTGACTTAGCTAGGCATGCATATAGAAGAGAGGACCTTTTTTGGTAATTAAGGCAGTAGGTGAAAATTCCATCTGTTGTTTACTTTGGACACTTTAATTACAGATGAAAGATCCCCTTGGAGATGTTACAAAGGCACCTAATATCTCTGTTGTTGTGCTTGTAGAAGTAGCTTATCAAGTTGCCCCAGCAACTTTGAAGTGCAACTCATGTGAAAGCAGTAGCAGCAGTAGTAAGTCATCCTACCAGAAGAGATTAGTTGACACAGCTCCTCCCCATTTAGTTACTAACCGAGTAGGGTACTGTTGAGTAATAATAATGTTTTCAGAAAAACATTGTTCACCATCTACTGTTGCTAATTTAATCACATTTTCCCAGGTGCCTAAACTCTTCTTTCAAGAACTACTTTAAATGCAGCTGGTTGCTGCTATTTGAACTATTTTACAATCTGCTTTTATATCATGTACATATTTTGTTCTGTTAGTGCTTCAGAAGAAGCCTGGTGTTTGCTTTTTGAAGCATTTTTGGGATTATTTTTTATTTTGTATCCACTTATATAGTCAGGGGAAAAAACTACTTTTGGTTTTCCAATAAGAAGAACACAGGTTCTACTTATTCTACTTATTCACTTATTCACCATTACTGTAAATCCGTGTTGCTTGATGCTAGGAGGTATGAAGGAGATTTTTTTTACATACAACTTTAGATTTTTTTCCAAGCCAGTCATTCAATAACCTGGGAAAGGGATTCTGAAACAAATACACCTGGAAAGTACCAAGTTTGGGAAGGCCATTCTTAGTTATACCCATCAAAGCCTATTCTGTGACACTAGACTGAATTGTAAACACATTGATTTTCTGTGAGAAAAGTGCATATGATTCTGCAAGGGAACATTGTTTGCTTTAAACCTTAATGCTTTGGCACACTTCATTTGATGATATAGGGAGAGAACAAATGGATTGTTTCAATTTAGACACTCAGTTCAGCGTCATGGAATCAGCGCAATAAACCCAACATTCCACAGAGAACTGAATCCTGGTAAACTTTCAATAAGGATTCTGCAAAATGTGCTTGAAATATGCAGTGTAGGGATAATAGAATAGAATGGAATGGAATGGAATAGAATTCTTTATTGGCCAAGTGTGATTGGACACACAAGGAATTTGTCTTGGTGCTAATGCTCTCAGTGTACATATTCGTCAAGAGTCAAGAATCATAAGGTAAAACACTTAATACTAGTCATAGGGTAGAACAAGTAATCGAATCATACTAGGAAACAGTATAAATCGTAAGGATACAAGCGACAAGTTACAATCACACAGTCACAAGTGGGAGGGGAGGGGTGATAAGGAGTGATGAGAGGATTAATCGTAATAGTAATGCAGACTTTGTAAATAGTTGGATAGTGTTGAGGGAATTATTAGTTTAGCAGAGTGATGAGGTTTGGGAAAAAAAACTGTCCTTGTGTCTACTTCTGGTATGCAGTGCTCTATAGCGTTGTTTTGAGGGTAGGAATTGAAACAGTTTATGTCTGGGATGTGAGGGGTCTGTAAATATTTTCACAGCCCTCTTTCTGACTTGTGCAGGATACAGGTCCTCAGTGGAAGGCAGGTTGGTAGTAATTGTTTTTTCTGCAGTCCTAATTACTCTCTGAAGTCTGTATCTGTCTTGTTGGGTTGCAGAACCAAACCAGACAGTTAATAGAGGTGCAGATGACAGACTCAATAATTCCTCTGTAGAACTGAATCAGCAGTTATTGTCATTGCTATTGCTACGGTATATCATTCACTAGTTGAATTTTTTTTTCTGAAAAGAGTAAGACAAGAGCCAACAAAGTAATTGAGATGGTCCATCTCTGAGGAGGTTACCATGTTGCAGTTCTGATTAGAAACTGGGCTGCGGGTTGAATTCAGATGTGTGAGCTTTGGTGAAACAGACTCTTCAGAAAATAACTTTTTTTTGTCTATTCTTTTAATAAAGAGTTATTTTCTATATCTTACAGCTGGTATTTAGTAAAATGCAAATTTATTTTTATCTAATCTGTTAAATGAATACTGTCAGTTTTTAATTGGCTGGCTGTTCTGTTAAAATATTTTATTTGTGTTTCGTCAATACTTGCCAATCAGTTAACTGGATTTGCCCCCCCTCTCCTTTTTGCTTTTTGGATTGCTCTGATATATAGAGCTACTCTGACTGTTGATCACATTTAGGATTTGTCTCCAACTAATAACATTTCCCCCATGGTTTTTATGAAATACGCTATAAAATAGCTGGAGATACTTTGCAATAGTTTAAATTTTCTTAATATTTATCTTGATACTTCTAGTTTAGCAAAAGGAACAATTAATTACGATTTAAACATAAGAAAAAAGAATAACCTGAAAGACAACATCACAAAATGCATGGTACTAAATTCAAATGTTTTCTCACAGCGAACTGTGGATAGTAGGTTTGTGGCTTTGTAAATAATGAACGCAAGTACTACAGTGAGGTAGAATCTGAAGAGGTTTGTTAAACAATGCAAAGCAAGAGCAATAATTTTAACTGCAAAGCATAAGTTAGGCAGGAAACATTCACAGTCAAGGCAACAAACAGGAAATAGCAACATTCATTAGAGGAATGTGAACACAGAGCAAAGTCTTATGTTCTTTTAGATGTTGGAGTATCAATAATAAGAATGAATGTTCCCCAAATAATACCGGCTGGTATACAGTAGTTTTCTGGGGAATATGGTCTATATTGCAGCTGATCCCTAAGAAGGTTTTCCAAACATGCCTAGTATATTGCTGCTATTGGTCATATTTCTGTTTAAGCACACTCATTGTTCATATGCCTTGTCTAACAGCTGTCAAAAGTTTCTGTGAGACAATATCAGCAAATCTTTCCAGCAACAGGTGGTTGACCTTGAAGGGATAACTTCCTCAGCTATACCATATTAGAACATAAAAACACAGCTGGGATTGTGAAAGCTGAGAGATTTGCTTTAAAATCCAAGGCTTTATTAAGCAATGCTATACACATTACTATATTAAAAAAAAAGGTCATTTTCTTTTTTTCTACAAGAAAACGCAAAGGAAGAGGGAGCATCCCATTTGTTCCTCTTTGCCATTGTAATAGTCCTCTGTAGTGTGATTTAAAGCTTTTTGGCTTACCATGATGTATGAATAGATCATCTAATTATCCTAAATACTGTTGGACCTCCTGAAAGATATAGTTGAATACTCTTTCAATAAGCCTTGAAGGCAGATGTAATAATGCATCATTGCTTCCAGTTACCTTGCTCATGGTGGATTAGGGGATGTAGAGTCAACCCATGGTCTTATAACACTAGTTCTGTACCAATTGTTTGATAAAGTTCCTTCATATTTAAAAAAAGTGCTAAATGTGATATTTTGGGATCAGATAGAAATCTAATAATTATATACAGATAGTCCTTGACTTACAACAACCACAATTGAGCCCAAAATTTCCATTGCTAAGCAGGACAGTTGTTAAGTGAGTTTTGTCTCATTTTACAACTTTTCTTGCCACAGTAGTTAAGTAATTGGCTGCAGTTGTAAAGTTAGTAACATGATTGTTAAGTGAATCTGGCTTCCTCATTGACTTTGCTTGTCAGAAACTCACAAAAGATGTTCACATGACCCTGGAAGATTGTAACCGTCATAACTACATGCCGCTTGCAAAATATTTATATTTTGGTCCTATGATCATGGGGATGCTGCTGTGAGTGTGAAAAAACAGTCAAGTCATTTTTTTCACTGAAGTTGTAACTTCAAATGATCGCTAAAGGAATGGTTATAAGGAAAGGATTACCTGTTCACAATGGCAAAGTACCACCTTATAGCAAGTAAGACATAGAAAACTGTGGTATCTCATAGTCAGCTTGCTGTTTACCAGCTTTATCTATTGGCTATATTGGTTTGAATAACCAAAGATATCTATCCTTTCTACTTTTCAAGCCTCTCTCTCTTATTTCCTTTCAAACTGTTTAGAAGGCTCCCATCTCCTATTTGTACTTATTTGCTGAATGTATACAACTTTCAGTATTTAAAGTATGCCCCAAAGCTATTGGACAACCTGTTAAATGGGTGGATCAGCCAAAAGCAGTGTATTTGTCATTCTGACCCCTTTTTTATTTCATTGTGTTTGATGTTGGGGCAGGTGTGATTTCTTCCTATTTCCATAGACTTTTCATTCCTGTCTCATCTCTGAAAGAGGATGCAGAATTTATCTCTCCCCTCCCACCTTGATTTTGATAGATTCGCACACACAATTTTCCCTCCATTCCTTTGAATTTGAGATTGTTTGTTTTCAAATGAAAGGGGGAAAAGCTGGTATAATGTTGATATGCTTGTATTTTACTGCTTGGTGGAAATTCGGAGATCTCCCAGACAGCTTTTATTATGCACTATTCTTTCTCCCTTTCTCACACACACCCAGATTATTGAAAAATATGTCAAAGAGACAAAGTTCAAGACTTGGGGTGCTACAAGATTTGGAACTGAAGCCTGCAGAAAAGATAGAGTTCTGGATAACAAATACTAATCAAACCTTGATGGCACAAAAATTCATTTTAAAGACTGTCACTTTGATTTTTTAAATAATAAGTGATAATGCTAATGTTGTAGAGATAAAAAGGAATAGTGTTGATTTAATTGTGCTAAAAGCTAGGCACGTCAATTAAATCAGAACAGTAGCTTGGTTGATTAAAGCTGAGATTTCCATTAGTATTGTATGTTGAAGAAGTGAATCAATGATGCCTTGTAGTGCTTTAGTGTTCTTCATGATAAAGACAGAAATGTGAGGGGTTTGTTGTTCCTTGAGCTTAAATCTAAGTTATGCTATGCTGTTCTCCCTCTTATTGAGATATTTAACTCAATCTGAGGTTTTCATTAATTCATTTTTGGTGGCAAAAATGAGATTTTCTTGTCTTCTCCTTCTTTCTCTCTCTGTGTGTGCGGGTGTGCTGGGGTAGCCCTGTTTTAAAAAGAAAGCACAGGTACATTTTGTGCTTATTCAGATGAACAAAATTAAAATTGTGTTGATTGATAAAGTAAGCTCCAATGACAGTTCTGTATTTTTTTTTTCTTCCAGTAGAGCCTGCAATGACTTCCTTGCAGACATGGTCTATCTCCTTGGAGAGAGAGATTATTATAAAATAAGAGACTGTTAAAAGTATTGGGCAGTTACCTTGTCTTCTAGGCCATCAACTCAGATGCTGAATTTCTGGCTAAATATCCAGTTCTCTGCAGGTTTTGAAATAATCAGTATTGCTTCGATCTAGGATAGGAAATTGTGACCTTATCTGGGAAAGACATCCATCCAAGGAAGAAACTCTACTTTGTTTTAGTGCAAATTGCTTGTGTCAAATGCATTCTTCCAACATTAGTAGTCCAACGTATAACAAGTTTAATGAAAGATACATCTTTGGTAAAGAACTGTTAAGTTGTATAATCCCACACATGACTAAAACATTTCTACTCAGATTTATCTGTAATGATATGCAAGAATTGCTGGCCTGCTTTCTACTCTCCTTTGAGAGGGCATTTTGGAATACATGTGGTACAGAAATGTAATATTTTTGGAAATGACACCAAGGCTGGAAACAAAAAAAATCAAAATCAGGATAACTGTAATTAGTGTTTTCTCCTATTGTCCTGTGTGAGTGATTCCATGTTTTACAGGAGACGATAATTGTTGAAAGTAAAATATCCAGCTAGTGACAAACAATAAACAGCAGAGATAATAAATCACAACTAGTTTGGAACCTCAAACTTTGGGATAGAAGGGGAGGAGGTGGATAAGTTCATTAACATTGGCATTTCCGTTAGTACTGTACACCTTAGAAATGAATCAGTGATGCCTTGTATCTTTTAGTAGTCTTAATGATAAAGGCAATCAAAATTTCCATGTGTGTTATTCCCTGATTTTCTTCAATTTGATCCCAAAATGCAGTGGATTTATACTGTCAGCGAAAGAGCTAATGTTTCATCTTGTAGAATAAGTATTTGTTTTAGAATGAATTACTGCATTTCTCAGAGAGAACGAATGAGCTTTCTTTCTTTTAAAGCACCGGGTGTTGGGTGACAACAGGATGTCGTGATTGCTGCAATCTGGCTGCAGCCGACTCTGTCATGATCGCAGCATCTGGTAGCTTTTTGATTTGTTGACACAGATCCCTGTTCTCTATGGTGCTTGCACTCTTGCTGTCTCCTCTTTTGACTTCTCTGTGTTCTATTTTTAAACCCTGCTGGGTGCTCTGTATTGCGGTATTTTTCTTCCTGAATTATTTATCATTGTTTGGAGCTGAATGGAGCAGCATGATCTCCACCTCACCCTCCATCCTCCACCCCCCTCACCCCCCACCTTACTTGTTCATTAGAGCCCACAGGTCTGTCTTGAGCTCTTGACGGATTTGGTTCATGTCAAATTCTGCCAGCTTCATGAAAAGGAGAAAGAAGTGGATAGCCCTGCTTGTGATAATGCACACACTTGTGTCCCCCTCCCCCCAATGGGTGCATGAGTTATAACCAGACTATTAACCTCAGCAAAGGGAAGTTACCTGATTTAGATTGGTCAAAGTGAAGATTGGTTGTTCTTGCTTTTGGGGAGAAGTGATTTAAACAAAGTATTACTGGATTATGAATCTGGTTTGCAATGACTAGGAGTGAGGATGAATGACTCTGCCATTGCTGAGGTTGGTATATTGATTTCTTTATCCAGAACAGAGGACAGCAAGTTTCTTTGTAAGGATGCTTTTGTTAGTGTAATGATCTTCAGTTCTAGATTTAGCGCATCTAGAACTGATCAGGGCATCATGAGGTGCAACACCTAGTTTCCTGCCCTGAGAAGAGCCATATTTCCTGTAGAAGTCTTAGTGGTATGTCTAGGGGCCTCATCCAGCCTTGCCCTTCAAACTTTAAGCTAAGGGTTTGCTGTACATTTGTATATTATAGTGGTCCATCTTAGCAAGTCTTGTTGACATATGTAATCTTTTCTCTATAAGCTTCTGATACAGCCATAAGGTTCCCTGTGACCCACTGCAGGGTAGGTAAGTGTGGTGCCAGCTATATTTCCCATGCAATCTACAAGAATCCTTGCCCTGATTCAAACAATAAGGTAGATTGCTACAAAGCAAGGTGCCAGCCTCTAGGCCTCATATAGATAGCCACATAAATATATGGAAAGGTGAGTGATTGCCTACTTGCTCACCAAAAAGTTAACCACATTTGTCATTTTGTATTTAATTCTGCTCTTTTGCATTGAGCAAAGTCCAGTCTGTTTCATGTTCACCTCAATTCTTGATGACTTACTATTGACAATGATAACATGATTCTTCCTGAATAATTATTTAACTTTTAACTTAAATAATAATTTATTTTAACTCACAGTCCAGGGGTTCCTGTTGGTCTTTTATCCAAGTACTAACCAAGTCTGATCCTTCTTAAAGCCCTGTCACACTACCCAACGGATGCAAAACGTTTGTAAAAAGGACACAGCGGACGAGAAAAATGTTCCATCCATTGTTATCCGCTCTCAA
>BHFT01044960.1:0-21045 GCA_004320025.1 Laticauda laticaudata
TAGAATATGTAGAATTATAGAAAATAATGAATATATAAAGATGTATTTCTTTATTATTATTATTATTATTACATATAAAATGTTTTGAAGATAGATTTGGAAGGACTATATGAATTGTTATAAAATAAGCTAAGTATAGCTATCTTGCAAAGTATGAATGAATAAAATTATCATCAAATGATTGATTAATAGTAATACTAGGATATTCAATTTCTGATACTATGAGTTATTTTGTAATGTAACTGTAATTGAGACTATGAAATCAATGCACAGAAAATTTGTAAACCAACCGACACACTGTTTGTATATTTATGGAAGAAAGCTGGATGTTTTTTTTTTTGTTTGTTTGTCCTTAAAAATCAATAAAACTTTAATTTTTTTTTAAAAAACCTCTTTTCTCAAATTCCAGGTCTTTAAAATCCCTTATCACCTGACTGCATCTCAGCTGCACAAATTTGAATCACCAATGTTAACCAAGAGATACAAAAATCAAGAAACAAAAAAGCTCTTCACCTCTTTACAGTCATTAAGTGGTTCAATACTCAATCCATAGTTGTAAGTAAAATATGCATACAATCTATTTTGACAGCAGATGAATTGTCTCAAGCTTTTGCTCTTATTGCTGCCCTCGATACTATATTCTGTTTGAAATAAGTAATTATTGCAACTGGTTTGTCAACTGAACATAATTTATGGCAATAACACTGTCCATCCACCTTAGGTTGTGTCAGCTATTACATCTCTACCATCAAAGTTTTCCTTCCACTTTTTCGCAAAGTGGCAGCCTTTTGGAGCAAGTAAGATAAAGGAACAGAAACAGCAAAGATTCCTGAAATCATTTATTACTGTGAGTCCTTGATGGTCTCTGAACTTGGTTGTTTTTCTTGAAGTCATTCCATTACCAAACATGTTTGGTCATGAAATACCTGCAAGAAAATAACCAAGCTCAGAGAGCACCAAGGATTCCACAGTTCAAATATTATTTTTCATTGATACCATCTATTACTACCATGTTTCTCACATTATAAGGCTGGGCCTTATATTTTTTTCACCCCCGAAAAAACGGCTAGGCTGTCTTTTCGGGGGTGATTTAATTCCCCCCCTTGCATCCTCAAGTGGGTGGGCGGCGACATCTTGGGGTTCGGGAGACCTTTCCCTTCTCCCTTGCTGCCCCGGCGTTAGAAAAATGCCACGGCGTTTGGCGCAGCCATGTGCAGCCAATCAGGGCTCCTCCCTGCAACCGGAGCCCTGAGGAGACACTGGGCTTCAGGTGCTCCCGTCGCCGCATTCCAAGGGAAGGCGCTCGCCCGAGAGGATCTCTCCCTTTCTCTCTCTCCCCGCAAGGTCTGTGCTGCAGCTGAGGAGGAGGAGGCTGAAGCCAGTTCCTTCTGCTTACTGAGAGGTTAGGAAGCTGTGGCTTTGCACAGCAGTGAAGTGCTGCTTGCCTGGGTGAGATTTGGGAACGAGGGGCAGGAGGAGGCATGCATGCACCCATGGCTCATTTTCCTGGCTCTGCCCAGCCCTCACGACTCTGGTGCGGCCCTGGTGGGATGAGTGGAGGGTCCGGCAGGGAAGCACTCGCTGCCTTGGTGAGAGCTCTGCCGCCAGGATGGAGGGCCCACCTGTCCTCCTTCCCAGCAGCAGAGCTCTCACCTTTCCTTTTGCCTTTCCTTTTATTATGAAAACATTTCCTATGCCTATGGGAAACTAAGCTAACTACAGCGAGTTTCTATTAACCTGCTCCCTAGAGTAAAGTTTGTGTGTGTGTGTGTGTGTGTGTTTGAGAGTGTGTGTGTGTGCATAGATACATGAGCAATAAGCAAAAAGCCATGACTGAATGAAGATTGTCAAAATCACCCTTGATTTTCATGACTGGATCAGCCAAGTAAACAACTGTAGTTCTATTTTACAGTTAAGCACAGGTAACTATATCCAACTGTTTGATCAACAGAGTACCAAACACTACACAAATCCTGGTATTTAGAAGTTTCATTTTTGTTATAATTTTTCTTTTTAAAAATATATTTTACAGGAACTTCCGGTTTGAGTTTCTTCGCTGACAGACCAAAAGCGCAAACATGCGCGGTTTCGATCTGTGCTTGCCGCCGGAGTGCCCCAAGCCGGCTGGCTTTGGGGCTAAGCCATCCCATAGAGGTGGTGAAGAGGGGGGAGACTGCCAACAGGGTTGAGGAGAGCTGCATCTCTCCTCCTCAGCTGGCCATTACTCCCTTTCTGAAGGCAGTTGCAGTGTGTCAGAAATGGCCACCTCAAAGAAGAACTGACCAGAAAGAATGTGGCAGGAGAAAGTTAAGAAGTGAAAGTCTTGGTTGACTTGGGGTTAAACTGCAACAGCAACAATGAAGATATCCTGGTATTTAAACTATTAAAAAAATAACATTATTCCAAAGATAGATTTTGAAGCAGTGAAGGAGAGAGAAAGGAAAGGAATTTTGTTTTGTTTTGTTTTCTCTTACCCGTTCTAGTATACTGACAGCTAAGAGACTAGCAAGGAAAATTGAAAAAAAATTCCACTCTGGACCATCAGCAGTCATTAGATGAAAATAAAATGTCAAAGGGCTGATAATGATTTCTGGATATTAAAAAGCCTTTTAAAATCCAGGAAAGGAGAAGAAAAAGAATAAAAGGGCAGATCTGGAAAATGTGGAGGGGACTTGCCTGGAATTAAAACTCAACAAGATTCATAAAAGATACATTTTAAATGAAACTTGGCAACAAAATAGTAGAAACCCAGAAGGGAAAGAAAGTTGAAAAAAGAAGCAAGAAGAAACAGCTCTGGGATTTTTGGATTACTTTGGTGATCTCTGGTTTGGTTACTGCATTTAAATGACTAAAATCCAACCGGGTGGTTGTTTAAAAGTGTTTAAAAATGGCAGCCCCACTTTTAGAAGAACTCGAAACCATAGCACCACTTTAAAATACATAAAGAAGATTCACCAAAGAAGGAGAGGTTTTCTTGGCTTCCTATTTCACTTCCCCTTTAGAAATTGAGAATCTGAACTATGAAGAACTAGGGCAAGCAATGCTGCAGAACAAGAAGATTTGGTGACAGCTGAAGACAGAAGCGCATTCCTTGAATGACCCAAGTAATCTTTCTTGTGGGGCGAGGAAAAGGGGGAAAGAGAATGAAAAGTTTAGATTTGAAAAACAAACTAAAAAAAAGAAGAATAGCGTTTTGAAAAAATAAGTATAGATATATTTAGAAAGCAACCAACAGAAAAGGGGACTTACAGAAGAGAGAATCTAAAGTAGAGCAGACAACGGGGGTTAAAAAAGGGGAGCGGGAGACAGACAGAGAGAGGAAGAAGGCAAAGGAAAATAAGTTACTACAAGGACAGAAACACAGATATAGAGAACAGGGCAAAGGTATAATCGAATTTGAAAGATAAGCCGTGTTTAGCAGATAATGGGTGAAAACTTAATTATAAAAGGGATTCTGCAAAGGCTACATAAAGCATAGTATTGTTATCACTTACAAATAGAAATAAATTATTTCTGCAAAACTATGCTTAAATGCATGGATAAGCATATTTATTGTAATCTAGATGGAATGCTGTTGCTTAATAGAACAAATGAAATAAGTGACATGAGAGAATATAATTAGGAAAGGATCGGGAACATTTTAATTGTTATGTAATGATCTTATAAAATATAGGTGAAGAGGAAATATGGAAAAATCAAATAATTATGGAAAAATTTTACAGTGTGCTCCCGAGAAGTGATGGATATTCAATTGAAAAGAAATGTTAAAGATGTTAGGATGTTAATGAACTCATTTAATCGTACACGAACTCGAATACGGAATGAATGAGTGTTAATTTAGCATATAATGTATAAGAACTTTTTTAAAGAATATAGACGTCCGTATTTTAAGAATGTATCCCAAGCAGAATTCATTGGAAGTTAACGTATTTATAAGTTGAATTTTAATACATCTTAAAGGTATAAATTGAAGGCTTAAAATAAGGCAAGTTGAATGGATAATATTCAATAAGACATAAAGGAATGCATTCTCGCAATATCTAACAATACAGGAGAAAAATCTGTTTAAAAAAGATAATATGAAATTGAAACAGGACAGACAAAAGTATAAATATAATGATTTGAATTGAGATGAGATAATAAAAATAAAGTTGAGAAAATTAAAAGATGAGAATAACTATGCAGAAAATGTAAAACAGTAATAAGATATGGAATAGAACACAAGAATGAGCATGGAATTGAATTTGTGTCTGTATGAAGAAGTGTAACCTGGGATCATTTTTTTTTTAAAAAGATGTTTTATTTGTATTATGGTTTTCTTTGGTGAAAACCCAAATAAAATTTTCAAAAAAATAATAATTTTTAAACTGACAGTTTTAATTACAATGGTGAAAGATAAAACAATTGGAAAAAGAAAAGAAAGAAAAAGATACAAAAAAACAAAAAAGGAAGAATAGAAAGAAAAAGTAATCTCAAGAATACAACCTCCTATCCTCATCATGACAAGTATAAACAATTTTACTATCTCTTCATCTCCTTTTAATTAATAGATATAAAAGTCTTCATCCCATAACTCATCTCTAAACTGTAGCAAATCCAATAAGTAATGTCTTCTCCAATCCAGGTGTCAGCAAAAAGTCCAAACAGAGCCCTAAAATAGTAATATTAATTAACAGAAATAACTCATCATTCCACATCTCAGGTCTTAACTGTTAGCAAATCCACATTTAGAAGACATAAAATGGTCCCAGTATTCCAGTGTGAACAAAAGACTAAATGTTAATATGACAAAGGGACAATTGCTCGTTTCAAGTGAACAAGCTCACAAATATCCCTTATTTTAAGTGGAAAGTCAGTTAGATACAAAGCCAATTTAAATGCTGACAGATGGAACATATCAAATAATTGTAGGGGGAAAGGCTTAAACACCATGTTAACTGTAAGCAAATACAATGTACAATATTTTTCCATGCCAGATGTTAGAAACTCTAAAAAGACTCACCCCAAATAACATGTTCCATTCAAATAAACATTCCATATCCCCACTCTTAAATATAAGCAAACCCACATTGACAAGGCGTAAAGTAATCCCAGTACCCTAGAGTGAACAGAAGATGGAATTTAACATAACAAAGAGCAATACTTTCTCTTTTAAGAAAAAAATGATCTCATAAAAAATTCTTACTATATGTAAAAGGACAGTTAGATACAAAGCCAATATCAATGTTCAGGATTAGTATACATAAAATAATTGTAGGAATTTGGCCTAAACACCATAACTATAAGCAAATCCACCACACATTTTTCCAGTCCAGAAATCAGCAAATCCAGAAGGAAATACCCAAAACAACATGCTCTTTAGATAACTCTGATCAAATAACGCAGCTTTATATTCCTTCTTTTTATATGTAGAACAATTTTGCCATTTTAAACAGGGCAATTTTAAACAGCCTCTTTTCCAAGTCCAGCAAAAATAAACAATCTCTGGGATTGTCCTTTTTATTTCTTTCTTAATTTTTAAAGCCTCTTCCATCTTTTTTTTTTCTTTTTTGTCTAATGATAAATTCTTCTTCAAATTCTTGTTCATGGTGTTCTCAGATAGACTTTGTTGCTCTGTAGCATTTTTTCTGGGAAACAGATGGTTCCCAATATGATATAACACAACTGACATGAATGATTCAAAATCCCAATGCAGTTTTTCAAAAATGTCTCTGAACACCATTTTATGTTGCTTGTCTTGTTATATCTCTGATATAAAAAAGTTTTCTTTTCTCATGAAAATGCACACATTTTTAAAATTTATCTCAACATCTTCGTCAAGTCTCATTATTCCAATATTTTCTGAGTCTTTCATCCATTGAAAACTTTCTATAGCCAAATTTTTTTTTCTTTTTGCTGTTTATTTTAAATTTTTGAAGAGTGCAAAGATACATCTTCATTTTCTTACATTCAAGATTAAAGGTATTCACCCAGAGTTTCCAGCCTTGTCATTTTGAAAGTTTCTAGCTTCTTTAAAGAAATTAATAGGAAATGTCTGCAAATTATAAGCAAGGAAAATACAAATTTAGTTCTTTTGGAAGACCCTGCTTCCAGATGCAGCAAGTAAGGTAATTTCCTTCAGTTCCAGGTTCTCACCCCCCACCCCTCAAGTCTGTAACTTTGCAGTCTCCTAATAAGAAGCAACTATGTGCAGCACAGCTTGGTTGATCTTGTATCTTTTCTTTATCCAGAGGGGGTCAAAGGTGACAATCTATTTGTCAGTTCCTTTTTCTTAGTTGCAAACATCAGACCTGTTTTTTACAGAGCCATCTTCAATCTGCCAAACTTCCCTGGAAATCTCACTGTAATTTTCCCAAAGGGGAAAAAAAACAGCAAGGAATTTGATGTTCCTTATTATTTTTGTACTTAGTATAAATGAGATGTGATACTGCTAATACATGTTAGTGGTTAAAAGTACTGAATTAGGACCAGGTAACCACCATTCAAATGCACCCTTAGGCACAGAGAAAGACTGTATAAATGGTATAAATGTAAGATATAAATTAACAAATAAACACAATATTTTCCTCAAGCTTTCTGTGCATGCAATTTGATTCTTAGTAGGGAACTAAATTGGTAACACTAGAGTAAACAAAGCCAAGATCTGTGAACTGTACTTCCAAAACCTAATATAACCACTGTATCAGAATATGCCAAATTATCACCAGCTTAGATATGGCATATGTAACTTGAGGGATTTTTCTCTGGTGTGTACAGAAAACTATGATTCTCTAGCTTTCAAAGGATGCACCATTTCATTTATTATCTTCTAGCCTTTACAATGGTCCCATCTATTTCTGCATGATCAAAGTACATTTAAAATGAATTTGTTTAAAATACAGAATAAAAAGCACTTTTGGTAACTTCTTTAAAACGTGACAAAAACAACCATAGAGTTGTTGATAATGGTCCTATTTTAATAGCTGCTGTAATAACAGTAACTTCTCAGAGCAGCTTCTCATTGTTAACAGAACAAGAATAGAAACTCTTCAAAATGAAAATCAATTAAATACATGACATTTTCTTTTCACTAGCAGCTCAAAAAATGTAACATACGATGGTGATAGTGGAGAAATTAATTCTTAGATCTTCCTATATATACTGGTGGGGAGGTTGGCTGTGTTGTCATTTCTTGATTGGTTGATGGAGTTGATGTTTACAGATTGGCTGGCTTTTCATAAGAACATGTGTGGCTGAGATATTGGCTGTGTGTCTATCTGCCTCCTGTGTTGTAACGACCTAGGTAATGGGCTTTGTGATGACCTTCTGAGTTCTATTGTTTTGACATCCTGGGTCTTGTGCTGCAATCTCCTGGGTCGTTGGCTGTACTGCAACATCCTGAGGTTTTGTGGTGTAACCTCCTGAGTTTTGTGATGTGATATCCTGAGTGGGTGGCTGTGATGTGATGTTCTGGGTTTTGATTTGGCTCTGAGTTTGAGGCCTGGCTATGTGTTCATGGCGTGTGTCCATTTGCTTGGTTTGGGTGCCAGGAGGTGTGGCAGCTGGTGATGCAGCTGTGGTCTGGTTTCTGGACAGTGTTTGTCTTTTGTCTATGGGATGGGTTTGGGTTTGAGTCTGGTGAGGGAGAATGGTGGTGGTGTCATGTGTTGTTTTTTGTAGCTGGGACTTGTTTGTTGATAAGAACTAGTTTCCAGTTGTCTGGTAGGCAGGAGGCATCGTCCTGTTTATTCATGTTATGGGGGTGTTTCTCTATTTTGATGGCTTCCCTGATTATTCTCTTGTTGAANGATGTCACAACAATAGAACTCAGAAGGTCATCACACAGACCATTGCTGAGGTCATTACAACACAGGAGGCTGATAGAAAAACAGCCAATACCTCAGCCACACATGTTCTTACGAAAAAGCCAGCCAATCTGCAAACATCAATTCCATCAACCAATCAAGAAATGACAACACAGCCAACCTCCCCACCAGTACATATAGGAAGACAGCAGCTCCGATCACATTTTGCTCGCACAAGCACAAAGCCGAAAGCAGCAGCCTGAAGATGGCGAGTGGGACCTCATTAAAACATTGCCAAGATACTCTCAATCTTACATGGGAAAAGACCTGAACACACCAAGACCTACATGTATATATAAAGAGCTCTTTGGAAAAGAAGGGCAGGGAGAAAAATTGCAGAAGAAAACTTATCTGGGTGGGCTGAACAGGGCTTGGATTTTTAAGATTGGAGCTTTATTTAGCCAGCCCTGCACAGAAGTCTCCCTCCCACTGTCTGTGCAGAGAAGGACCTTTTCAGCCAGCCTCTTTGGGAGCAAAAGAGCTGCCTACCAGATTGGTTCAGTCCTATGTAGAGCAGAGTTCCTCTGACAAGCAGCTCTTTCACTCTCAAAGATGCTGGCTGTCCTGAAGTCTCAGAAGATATCCAAGCTTTGCTTTTGGGACAGACTTCTTTCAGACAGTCGCAGGAATCAGCCAGATGGCAGCAGCTTACAACCTCCTCTACCAGCTTCCCCACTGATTTTCTGGGGAAGCTGGTAAGGAAGATAGTAAATGGTGATTGCCTGATGGGGTGAGGTGTTGGCAACCCATTGTAAGTGGAAACAGGTTATCCAGCACCCAAATCTCAATCACATGATTGTGGGGATACTGCAATGGCTATAACTTCGGCCTTGGGTAGGAAGTCACTTTATTCATTACCATGGTAACTTCAAACAATTGCTGAACAAAAGGTTGTTGAGTGAGGAGTACCTGTAACTCATGTCATTGTCATGTCAAATCTAAATCGAGTGATATTCTTAGGTAATAGGGTGCCTCCACATCCACAGAATTATTAGAATTTAAATGAAATAAGATACTACCTGTTTCGACAACAAAATTAACAGCAACTCTTCTCATTCGAGGTATAAAACTGATCTGCAGGGAAACATAATACAATTCATAATTGGTTTAACATCATATCTCCTGTAATCTTCTATTACAACAGTTTATATAATTTTTTATGACTAGGCCTCTAATGATTTTAATCTAGTTTCTGACACACAAAGGAACAAGAAAAAACTATTGTGAGTGAAAAAAAAATCCTGTACACTTTGACTTGGAACAACTCCTATGATTTCTGCTTAAACAGGAGTGGATTTGAGCTGTACAGTTTTTATTCATGCTTCAGGAATTAAGTTTAAAATTTGACATTTGTTTTACTCAGAATTATATTTTTTATGGGAAAAGCACCAGAACTCAGTAATATATGGCTTTAAAATAAAAAAGAAACAGCAGGATGGGCAAAAATATATTACAAAACCTAAAGGAAAAAAAAAGAATCAGTTTCTATAATGAAAGGAAATGTGAAGAAGTGATTTACAACTTTGGAGAAAATTAAAATGGCATCTATTTTCCCCCAAGGAATAGTTTGATATCCCAGTTTTGTGTATGACTTGTTTATTCATAACTTCATACTTTCTTTTAATTGTACACTGTAATCTCTCCCTTTTGTACTTTTGACAAATAACTATCAGCATAACAGCGGGGTTTTTTGCTGCTGAGAAAATATAAGAAAACAGATGCTTGAAATAAAAATTAAGCAACTAGTAGCCTAAAGCAGCATGCGCCACAACATTATGGTTTAACTTTTCCTTCAAAAAAAAACAGTGCTTCTGTTTCATGATTAAAGAGCACATAAGGTGTTGTGACAAAAATTGTCAGTGGAAGGCTACTAAAGGCAGCTCCAGTTGAGCTAACATTTATAGTATAGATAATGGTCTGATACCTATAGCCTGCATTATAGTTATTATTGTGCATTCATTTCTCGAGAAGCATAGAAAGTTCAGTAATAAGCAAAGCAGCCTTGCAAACAGGCTTGAAATCTAAAGCTAAAAAGTTGAAGAAATGAACTAGGAGGCAGAGGAAAATAAGGAATCTCAGAGATAAATTCTTAGAATTATTGTCTTTATTTAGTTTAGTTTACTTTATTGTCACTGCACCTCGTACAATGAAATCAAACACCATCTTCAGTGCACATCAAGACTATGACCATGAAAATAAACACAACCACATGTTCTTCACTCTTCACACATTGAACCGGAAACTCCCGACACCACACCAACACTGCACTATACAGCAGAATTCAAAAGAACTACTGCCCTGGGATAGAAGCTATTTTTCAGCCTGTTTGTCCTTGTTTTTATTATTCTGTACCATTCATCAGATGGCAATAGTTCAAAAAAAGGGTTCCCAGGATGAGATGGATTTTTGAGAATGTTTTGAACTTTCTTAAGGCAGCGGGAGCTATAAAGTATAAATTATAAATAAGTTAAATAAATTAAATGCAATAAAGTTCTTCCAAAGAGGGGAAGAGGGCAACTAATGATCTTCTGGGCAATGACATTAACCCTCTGGAGTGCTTTCCTATCTGCCACTGTGCAATTGGCAAACCATACCGAGGTGTAGTATGTTAAAATGCTCTCTATGGTGTAGCGGTAGAAGGTCACCAGTAGTTTCTCATTCAGTTGTTGTTTTCTGAGAAGCCTCAGGTAGTATAATCTCTGCTGAGCCCTTTTGACCAGGGCTGCGCTGCAATGGTGGCCCCCAGGTCAGTCTTCTTTTAGGGTAATACCCAGAAACTTAAAACCTGGCCACTTGCTCCACTTTGGTCTCCATTGATAAGCAAGGCTGGATGTCTGATGCTGTTTCCTTCTTAATCCATATAAGCTCCTTGGCTCTTACTGGTTGAGGACCAGTGTGTTGTCTCCACACATGAAAGCAACCAGATCCACCTCATCTCAGTAGCGACTCACCCCGCCCCCAAGAGATGATCCCACCACTGTTGTATCATCTTGCAAATTTTTAGAAATTGTATTTACTACGCGGAGTAGGAATGCAGTCATGCGACAGTAAAAAGAGTATAGAATAGGGACTCACACACAACCTTGTGGTGTGTTACAAACACACAACCAGTGGTAGTTAAGAATAAGGCTGAAAGGCATGATATAATAATTCTGACCTCTGTGAGGCGCCAGACAGGAATCCATAACCAAAGGCAGATTGAGATTGAAAGTCCAAGCCAGAAGTTTAGACACTGGTCTATGTGAAGAATTCTGTTAAAAACTCAGAATAAAATCCACAAAAAGCATCCTCACAATTGCCTCCCATTGTTCTAGATGAAAAAAAATAAAAAAAAAAAAATAAAAATAAAAAAAAAAAAAAAAAGAATAAAACAAAAAAAAAATAACAATTAAAAATAATAAAAAAAAAAAAAAAAAAAAAAAATAAAAAATCAGAGCAGTCTATTGTGAAAGAGTGATGGGCTTTAAGCCTCCTCTGTTAGATCTATTTTTTTCTGTATGCAACACCTGGTGTTTTCAACATGTTATGTGGAGACCAGAAATGATGTGCTGCGCGACCATTTTCTCAAAGCACTTCATAATAGATAGGAGTGGTTGCCACTGGTCCTTGTAATCATTTCAAGGTATTTGATAGTGAATTTCTTTAGCAGCGGAAAACAATGGTTAGAGCCTTCAAACAAGATGGCAATAGTGGACTGCAGATAAAGACCGATTGAAGATCCTGGTGACTCTAGCAACTGATCAGCACAGTCTTCAAGCAAGTTCGAAAGCCAATGCTTAGCCGCCTGTCACACTGCACCAACGGACTTGGAAAGAGGATGTAAAATGGACAAACACTTGCCATCCATTGGTTCAAACGCGATGCTATTCCGTTCTGAACTCATTGCCTCCAATTTTGCTCTTCTCTAGTCTGTCCAAGCATCCCATCTATTGACATTTCATCCGCTCCAAAAGGTTTTGAGCTTGCTCAAAACTTTTTGAGCGGAAATGTATCCAACGGTGACTATTCTGCATCCACGAGGCATATGGGGGACATCAGTTCTGATCTGTCGGCATTCCGTTACGCACCGCTACATCACTAGGCATCCGCTGTGCATCGCCGGCAACTTCAATCACTTCCAGAGAAAGGACACAGGCGAGAAGCAGTACGGAAGCGGCACAGATGCCACAGCATTAGTAGCCATGCGATGTGAGACAGGATGAACAGCGGATGCAGCTTCGCCACAAGAAGCATTTTAAATGGAAAACGTCCGCAGAGGGGTCATATCTCGGATATTAAGGTGTCTAGAGATGCCTAAGAGGAATGCAAAAGGCACACCTAGTGGAAACCTTCATTGCCTATAAAAAGGGGGAGCAACTCACCTGACATCTCACTTTCAGACCAGCAGCCCTTGCTGTGCAGACCTCTGCACAGCCTTCATTGCTTTCCTCCCTTCACAGCATCCAGTATGTCACCTTGGACTCATAACCAAACTCCTTTGGTAACAGCCACCATCGTTCCTGTAACAGTACAAAACGGCATCGTACAGGCTCTATGAACTCTACTAGCGGGAAGAAAAAGGAGGCGGCCAAGAAGCGTCTGGGTCAAAGATGGATCAGGAGAAGAGACAGAGTACGGACTGTAAAACAACCTGATGGTGGAGCTCAGGAACGAAGACCCTCGGCATTCCAGAACTTCTTGAGGATGCCTTCCAGCATGTGTTGATGAAGTGTGCAGTGGCTGCACACCCAGGTTGACCAAGCAGAGCACACAACTTCCGGCCCCAGGCTGGACACCTGGGCTCAAGGTGGCACTGACTCTGTGCACCTGGCCTCAGGGACCACCTACAGGGAGCTGCAGTACACCTGGAGCGTGCACACACAACACCATCACACTGTGGTCAGGAAGATGGTGTCAGGCCATCATTGGAAGAATACAACGGAGGAGCTCTCCAGTGCCCTCCACGAAGAAGGATTGGAAGAAAGTTCAGCAGCAGTGGTCAGAGTGGAACTTCCCCCACAGCCGTTGGACCATAAGATGGCAACACATGTCCTGCACAAGAGCCACGCCAAGTGGGACACTTATTTCCACTACATCAGACTTCTTCAGCAATCGTCCTCTTCACCATGCTCGATGCTAACTTACACGTTAAATTCATGACATCGATGCTTCAGGCAAACGGCTCATGTGGTCAGTATTGCCCAAGCTGTATAGAATGCAGCCATCTAAGGATCGGAGATATGCTACACGCACCGTCATCATTGGGCTTACCCAGAGTCAGAGACGCTCCCAACCGACAATGACGAGAGAGTGTGCTCCTTATTTATGGAGGGGATGAGCGCTTCTCCGCTCAGACCTACGCCGTCATGGCAAGCTCACTACAACGCTCTCGAGCCAATGCCTCACCCAAGAAGAGAGGGATACCTGTCAGAAGCTATCAGGCTGCTGAGCACAGGCAAGGCGCGGTGGTGGAGAATGGCCCTTTGGCAATCTGGCCAAGCCAGGTCCAGCACTTCGACACAAGACCACTCAGACGCAGCATGCCCATCAGACCATAGAGGAGCATGTGAAAGCTGCGCAGATACTCACTGCACAAATCCTGGTCAATGCGCACCCGCTACCTAGATTGTTGCAGAACAGGCAGTTGCCAGTTGTATGGGGCTCTCTGGGTCTGCAGGCTGTGTGGATGGGACTGTCCCGTGGTTAGCAATCAAGTGGGTGGTGGGCATTGTTGTGGCGTCGGTGGGAGTGGCATCGGGTGCATTGGTGGCAATCAGTGGCACTCAAGTGGAACGGTGCAACGTGGCTCCGATGAGCCTTGCCTGGACTTGGGAAGGCTGCTGCCTATGCTTCGCGGGACCTCCCATGGTAAGCCGTAGCCCTAGTAGGGAGGGCCTCTGGAAAGCCTTGGCATGGAGGGACATCAACCTGGGGTAAGGAGCAGACCTGACTCGGGCGGAAGCAGTTCCTTGGGACATGGAGGGGGGGTATATGAAATAGCTTGGGTGAATCCGGTCCTTCACCACCTGGTACTTGGGGTTTCCGCCATGTCCGCGTTGAGGGTCTGGTTGACATAGGTGAGGAAGGGCTTGCGGTTGAGATGAGCGAGAGTCGGTTGGAGCACAGCAGATGAGAGGGGATCTACGCTCTTCCGGAGATGGTCCCTAGATCTCCAGCAGGACCAGTTTGGCTCTGCCCCTCCTGTCCTGGCTCCCTGCCTTTCTGTGGAGTGGGAGCTGGGGTGGATGCAGGACGGGACATGGGGGAAGTGCTGTCTCCTTTCTCTCCCACTCATGCCAGGGAGTCTCTCCCGCGCTCCGCCACGTTAAAACAACTGTCCGTGGGTTCCACGCCGTGGCACGCTCCACAAGATAACCTTGCCTGGCGACAGGAAGCTAGACTCTCGGCCGGAAGAAGGACTGGGCCTCTTCAGCAGGCTGCTGGAGAGAATGGAAGTTGTAGAGGCGAGAATTTAAGCTCCTGGTGGGCAGGATCTCACCCACTCCAGGAAGCTGCACTGGCCAATGACCGTAGGTCTCTCTGTACTGTCACTTGACCGTGGCCCCAGCAGAAGCAGAGTGAGGGCCAGGGGGTGGAGGTGGCCCTTCTCCCTCTCTGCCAGGCTGGTAGCAAGATGGCTGAGGCTTCTCTCTGTCCCCATGGTTGGGGTTGCTGGTTGGCAAAAGGCGACAGGCAGGCTATGGCAGAGAAAGCTTGCAAGAAGGCAGGCACCAAGGCTGGCAGGAAGGCTTTGGGGCAGGCTGGCAGGAAGGTGGCAGCAAGGCTGGCAGGCAGGCCAGCAGGAAGGCGGCACCAAGGCTGGCAGGCAGGCTGGCAGGCAAGGCAGGCAGCAAGGCTGGCAGGCAGGCTGGCCAGCAAGGCTGGCAGGCAGGCTGGCAGCAAGGCTGGCAGGAGGCTGGCAGGGGAGGCTGGCAGGGAGGCTGGCAGGATGGCAGGCAGCAAGCTGGCAGCAAGGCTGGCAGGCAGGCGATGCAGGGCAGGCTGCAAGGCACTTGATGTGTCTGGAAGCAGGTCTTTCCTCTGAATGGTGACCTGCTTCCCGAGCTGCTTCCTTTATATCCACGGGGCTGACGCAATGCATCCTCCCGCATGCGGCAGTGAAGCTAGCAACAGCTCGGCTTCCGCTTGGCATCTGCTTGGCATCCACTGTGCACCGCTTCCTGCTTGGCATCGCTGCTTGCATCTGCTGTATCCGGTTCCTTGTCTGCTTTGGCTGTGGCGCCCCGGCAGCCTTGCGGGATGTGCCATCCGCTCCCATGCTGCTTCCATCCACTAGGCTTCCATTCCGCATCCGTTTTCCATACCACCTGCGTCCTCCCCCCATCGTTCCTTTCCGTTTTATCCGCTCTGGTTATGCACATTTTTGCCCCTTTTGAGAGCGGATAACAACGGATGGAACATTTTTCTCATCCGCTGTGTCCTTTTTACTAACGTTTTGCATCCATCGGCCAGTGTGACAGGGCCTTTACCTTGGACTCCTCTATAGGTAATTGATTTCAGTTCATGAGAAACAGTGGTTTGATTTTCAAGAGAAATGAAATGCAAATGTATCACAACATTCCCAGTTTTGATGTTCTGGCTACATTTATTTGCCATGCTACTTATTGTTGCTTTGATGTAAGATTGCTAAATGTGAGGAAAGGAATAAAGAAATAATGAAAAGAAGACAATCTAGCCATCCCTGCAATAATATATCACAGAAAATAAACCTACACAGTCATAACTGATGTCTCAGTCCCAGTTGAATGATTTCTTTTCAAGAAGCTTCTTGCAAATAGACATAAAGATTTCAGTGTGTTGCATGTAATCAACACTTTAACATCAAAACACGATTACAGAACAAGGTATTATGAGGAGGAACAAAGCAAATAAATGATAGGCAAAAATGTACAATTTTTGCTTCCATTTTCAAGATCACTTCCCAGTTGTCAAGATTTTTGAAAATGTGTGTAACTCCTGCCCTACAATATAAGCTGATCCCCAAGAGTTGATCTCCTAGTAAATTTCCCAAACAGGAACTCTTATTAGTTTCTGGAGAAAAAAAACAACCTGCCTTCAATTGTGGACTTTTTACAACTCTAGAGTATAAATAGCACAGAGATGCACAACAATGTTATTGCAGGGACTTCAAACAATAGCTACTGAACTCGGGTGAAAATCTCAGCCCTGTCTGTCTCTGAGACTTAAGGTCCAGTGTATTTCCAAAAGTATACAGACCAAGCCTACCCTTTCTGTAGGCAAATAGGCTTTCCTCTAATAACATTTGTAGAAGATCTCTATTCTGTAGCTGGTCTCTTGTCATTCATTCTCCCAATTTTTCTAAACCTTGACTCTTCCACCCATAAGTGAACCTTCTCACCTCTCCTTATCCACATTGGCTGAACTCCTGAATGTTTGTACCCCCATCATACTACAAGGAAAAATGCACCACACTTTCTTGCCTCCTAACCCTTGATCCTTACTCAGAAGTAGCTCTTCTCCCAAAAGAGGGAGAATGTCTTGCTATGGATGAGCTAGTACACAATCTAGTTGTTCTGCTTTGGATACTGAAAAGTCTCCTATCAGAAGGTAACAAAGAGAAGGATAGAGTCATAAAGAGAATGTAGTATACTGCAGATCCTGGTTAAGCATCACTTATATGCTATATTCTGAATAGAAAGAAGTTTTCTGCCATCCCTACCACTCTGTGCACAGCCTTACTCTTTGTGTTTCCTGTTCTGTGCCAATTTGGCACAACTAGTTGGGCTACATATCCTTTTCCCCCCATGGTTAAAATCCTCATCAATTAATTAGATGTGAGAGCCAAAGAGCTAAGTAGCTGTTGTAGGTTATAGATGCAAGGAGATTATCCATCATTCTAAAATAGCTGTCATGCAGTGTTTATAAGCCCAAGGTACTTCACCATTCATAACATAAATAGTAAGGGATAGGTTTGTGGCAGTACAGAGCTCTCAGATGTGCTATTTGCCTTGCTAAGGAAATGAAATAAGCTCAAACAGAAATGACATTGGAAGCAAAGCTTAAAAAGTTCAGATATGGTTGTCCATTTCAGTAGTTGGTTTTAATTAAAAAAAAATATGAAAATTACCTGCTCTGTATTCAAATTATTAGGAAGCAAGCTATCCCTCTTAAATGAAAGTGAACATGTTTAAAATAAATGCAGAGGTGTACATGGTAAAACACATTCTCATCATACCAATTCACAATTAATGCACCTCTTGAGCAATTGACATGCAGATTATAGATTTCAGTCATATTAATATTTTAGCATGCTGTCATAGTAACACCTCCAGGACCTGTATTATTTCTGAAGCTGGCTTCTCTCATCACTATCAGTGTTCATCAGAGGAATTCATTATATTCTATTCACCCTTGTATTTAAAAATAGAGGAAGCTTATTCTTGGCATCTAGGCCTATTCCTTTTGACTTTTCCAAATAGCCTAACAAGGTAAGGACACACAGAGAGGTGGACTTCTGGAACTCTTTCTAGCATGTGATGAGATGGAAGGAGGGATGGTGAGTAATTATAGCCCCTAAACAGCTTGTGGACTTTTGTTCCCAGAATTCATGAGCCAGCAATTCCCAGAATTCTAGGAATTGTACTCCACAAGTTGTAAAGGGTTCATAGTTGCCCATCCTTGCCTTGAAGGATGCATCGGAAGAATTGTCTTTTCTGCAGCCTTCAGCTTGATCTGCCCATTTTTTAAAAAACAACCCTTTAATTTGTCTCCTTCCCACCATTTCTTCTCTCTTGCTGGTTCCACTTATGTGGTAGAGATTTCAAAGGTTCCACTTATGTGGTAGAGATTTTAAAAAATTCAAAACCTTTCGCTACACTGTTGTTTCTTCTGTATTACAACAAAATAGAATACTTTGGATGAAGCAAAATAGTCTGTTATGTATTAACATACTTACCTGCAATTGGACAGTCCGTGGCAGCGGGAAATTTGAAGAGCTGTCACTGGCAACAGCTGCAAGCAGCTTGACTGTAAAAGGGCTGCCGTCGTTTCTTCGGTGTGCAGTCCTAGAGAGAAGCCAGACCTGGAGAGAATACTGAGGGCTCACTACATACCAACCATTTCCTGCTCCATCAAACGACATTAATTTTATCGGCATGACCAAAAAGAAGGCAAGACCATCAGTGATTTCATTGCAACCCTGAGGGACATCAACGGCGCGTTCGAATACCTAAACATGGATGAGGCCATGAGAGACCTAAAAATACCTAAACATGGATGAGGCCATGAGAGACCGAGTGGTCCTGGGACATAGAGATCTTACACTATAAGGCCGATTATTAACAAAACCCAAAATAACTCTCAAAAAAGCAATAGAAGAGGCTACCACAGCAGAAACAATGCAGAAATTGGTGGCCACCATGTGGAAAATGAAAAAAGTGACATCAGAAACCCAAGAAAACAACCAACAACAACCACCACGAGGACACTGAGTCCACATTGGAAGATGAGGAGGAAGACAAAGGGATAAATCAACTCTGCTCGGTACATAGCAGAAGGGACCGGAATGGAAAAAGAAAGGAATTTCATTGTGCCAGCTGTGAGGAGAACCATTCACATTCCGAGTGCCGTTTCCTAGATGCAATTTGCAAACATTGTGAATGGCAGGAACATATTGCTAGGGCATGCTGAGCAAGAAAAAACTATGGCCCTAAACAAAGATGGAACACACCCCCCCCCCCAAGAGAAAGGAGAAACAACAGGGAGCCATTGGAACCCAGACAACTGAAAACAGCGCAGAAACAAGGCCAGCAATGGAAGAGATGAAACAACCACATGGTGACCATCAGACACAAACACAACAAATCCAAGAACGTATATGGTCCAGGTCATCAATAGAAGGCCAACCTTGCCAAGATGGAAGTAGATTCAGGCCCTGCATATTTATAATGGTATCATGGGGAACACTATAGAAAGACTGATACCAGATATAAACCGGGTAAGGACTCAGAAAGAGAAACACTGACCACTGAAAGACTCCAGGGGAAACAATTTCCTGTAGTGGGCACCAGGCAAATGTAACATTCAAGGTAACATTCAAAAAATACATCAGAGGCCTCTCATTAACCATCAGGTTGACCAATAATCGGACCAGCCTCCTTGGGACTCAAATGGTTTTACCAATAGGAATTGAACGTCAAACGGAATAACTAGCATCACCGAGACACGAGTGGGAAGGAAGACCTGATGGAGAATTTTGAGAAATTGTCCAACACCGGAGGAGCTGGGCAAGTACTTGGGAGTCCCCAATCTTCCTTTTTATCACCTAGAACCCAACCATCAACGCCCTATATAGTGTATGCAAAGCAGGTTTCCTTTGCAGCACTAAAAACAAAGATCCGATCGAGGTAATTACATACAAACTCATCACACAAGGGGGTGCAGACATTGACCACCCAATAGTGAGAATGCCCAAATTCAGTTCTTAGCAATGTGCCGCAATTGAACACCATGATGCGAGGTACCTGAAGTGTGCATCTTAATGGAGAAGCTCGCCAGAGTGCAAACGCCCTGTTAACCACGTCCCCAGAAAAGCGGAGCATAACCACCTGTTCCAGTTGTAGACAAAGAAATGCCATCTTTTTACATGTCTGCTCGATGTGGGGGTGAGGGGAGGGGAATACTTTGTTAAAGAGACTCGGCACAGGCCAACCAACAATTACGCCAGTTGACCCTGAAACAGGCAAGAAGCCCAGACCCGATCATAAAACACAGGGTGGGGCATGTTAAAGCATCAGATTACAATTTGGAGTCAGCATTAGCCCCAGGGTGTCTCTCACAGAGCTTAATGGAATGTCTATTGCAAGGGATAAATTTGAGGTGGTGGCCATAGACTTTTGGCAATGTCCCTTCGTACGCTCATCCTCAAATACAAAGAGACGGATGTTGCAGGACTCCGGAGCCGTGGTTCAGGAATGATCCTCGTGTAAGAAAAGCGAAGAGAGGGCCGCGGACTAAAAAAGTGGGGCAAATAAGCTATGAAAAGCATAGGTGGAAAAGAAAGGAGAACGTCGCAAATCTTAGCGCACCGAAGGTGAAGTTTCCGAGGATTATCTTTATAATGACAGCTGAAGGGTAATTCACTCAGGAGTCCACGCACAGAGAAGAGCACGCTAAGCGTTAGAGTCAATCACAAGGAAGCGCCCCACGAGCCCGCAGATACGGAAACTGATCTGTCAAGCCTATTATTAGGAACTCACATTACTATTTTTTATATATACATTCCCTACCAACAGAAAGCAACCATTGTGGAAACCAATTACACAGGTTGCTTGACTGATAGAAGAGTTGACAAACAGCATTCCAGGGAAATGAAACAAAACTTGATCAACATCGAGACTTCGTCATTATAACTAATACGACATAACAGTGAGAAACACTCCCGCTATAACTCGTAGATAGTCTGTGATGCATCACTCTTAGTGTTGGGTGTTAGGCACTTATTTAATTATTAAACAGAGAGCACGCATACTTATTATGTACTTATTAGAATTCACTTGCGAGATGGGAAAGAAGGCACCCATCAGACGCATTAATCTATTCAAAAGCTCTGTCAAAGCACATGAGCCGGACACTATAGGCCAATTAGACAAGAATGAGGCTTGGCGGGAAGATCTATATGGTGAAGCGAGAGAACACACATTTCCTCATGAATATAGTCTATGGGAGTGACTTTCGAACCCTAGTCCTAGACCAACCAGCCACTGCCTGGGGCATCATTTGCACGGACAAACACACAGCCTACCAGTATATTACAACTCGTCACGCTAAAAATCTGTGAGTTCACGAAATAGGTTGGCGTGCAGAATTCTTTGGTGTCCATACAATTAACAAATTAAATACTCTCGACTGGTCGAAAGGTAAAATTCATGCATGGACCATGTAAGCTGATTGCATATCGAGCCACACTGACACTAGAAAAACGACTCGTACACACAGTAGCACCATGTACCCTGCTGCAAATAAATCATTAAGAACTACCATCATACAGGCTTGCAGCACGCATTGCTAGGGAAGATGACTAGAGACAATAAAACTGTCCACTGCGAATTTCTCAAAATTGGAGAGTGAGGCAAAAGGATGGCCAGGAGACTGAAATTGAAAAGAATGCCAAAACCATTCCAGAATAGATCAGAATAACAGAATCTCAATTGCTGAAGGGCGATGCGCTACTTGAACAGAA
>BHFT01044963.1:0-17670 GCA_004320025.1 Laticauda laticaudata
ACCAGCGGAGCAGACCCTTGGCGCGCTACTCTTACTTCCGGTAGTTGTTTGCGTCTACCACTATGCAGTGACTGGTGGAATGACGAAAGCATACACCTTGGCTTCACAGGCGTAAGCTGCGAGCCTAAAAGATCACTAGGCCGAGCGCCTGGTGTCAAGAGCTTGAGCGGACAGAGTAGACCCATACGATCCAAGGCCAAAGTGACAGCTTCTCTGTGAGTGTGTTCCAAGAAGATTTCCGCTCATGCATAGAGTCTTTTGGACGTGCAATACCCCTTCTCACAGTAGGCCTCTCTCTCTGCCTTTCAGGCAGGTAGAGACACAGCTGCATTAGCCACGTCTTCCAGCTATAACCATGGCCCGAGAGAGTCAGCTTCCTCGACCAGGTCAGGGGTCTGATGGGAGTGTCCATGTGCGGTAGACCTCGTGGACAGCCTACGGTTGTATTCTTAAACTCTCCTCTCCTATTGCCAAAATGACCTATCTCTGTAAAAGTTGAAACGGTGACTGCTAAGAACCTCTGAGGCTATTGGCTGGCACTGCGTACGTGGAGGACCGGCGCGGTGCGATCAATGTGGGAGAGAGAGGATACGTAGCACATCAAATCTGACTCACCAGACAGCCATAAAATCCCTAGTCTAGAACTTCAGTACTACCGAGCAGCAACACGCTTCACAACCTCTCAATCAATTCCAATAGCGCAGCAGGAGAGCACAGAGCACAGAGTGTAAGGAGGGCAACGTGAGCGACATACTTGTCCTGTGTCCACTGGAGCAATCAATGAGGTACCTCTCCTATCTATAGCTGTACGCACCATCCCATCCACGATATAGTACCTTCCTTACACACGGGCTCTGAGTGGCACACAATTCATATTGATCCTGATCTCCTCTGCGAATCACTTCTCCACGTCAATATGTCTATAGCTCCTCTCTCCACTCATCTCTACTGTCAGCACGACAAGACTGAGCATCGCTCAGCACATGAGGCAGTGGTCGGAACAATACGCAGTTACTCTCAAGATGGGGTGTAGGATCCTTCGGTATAGTCACTTGACCTGCTCACAATCCCCCCTTCTTGTAGTAGTCCAGCATGATTCCAACCCGCTCTGCCCAAGCCCACATCCGAAGGATCTTGACTCTCACTCCTATGTCCCATGGTGATGTGCTCTCTTTTTTCTGTTTTTAACACATATCACCAGGGAATTTCTCGAACAAGACCATCAACATAACACAGGGTCTAACCTGGCGTACCTCAGTTGCATGGTTGTCCGAGCTAGCCATCCCTTTTGTTTCTCTAAACGAGAGCTTAGTCCAATTCTGCCTTAGCGTATAGACATATCTTTACACATCACAAAATATTACCATCTTCGTGACTATATTCGCCTATCTTGTCTCTTAGCACCTCTGACTTCCCACTCATATATCTTAGTCCGCTAGACATCGACGACCATTTTTAATTAACACACTCCTTTTGGTGCCAAGGCAGAATGGCTTATTTTTCTTTGTTTTAAATTGTTCATTACAGTTATGCTGCTTGAACTATATTTCCTGGCTGTCTTTTTTATCTGTCACACTATCCTCACAGAGAATGAAAAAGATGGGGACCTGTGCCTATCTCTCGCCTGTTATGGAATTCTAATTATCATTGCTGTATTAATTTCTCTCCCTTGAATAAGATATGTATTAGATTACATTCAGTTTTAATATTAAGGATTCCAACATTAAAAATTACCGCTTCTGATCGACATTTCAGCTTAGCCTCCATGTCACACATGGATTCGCCACCTAATGCTATTCTCTAAGGACGCTACGTCCTCTCCACCATCACATGAGTGCTTCGCCAGACATAGAACAATGCTCCACTACACCGCTATCCATGTGCGTCTCCTTTCCTTCCACTGCCTTTTTGAAAGATCTGCCACAGTTCTGGTCTTATGCTCCAGAAGACCTATTCCTCAGTACATCACCTACTGTCTCGTCTCTTGCGGGGTAGCTGGTGGTTAGTAGTAAAACACATGTAATGCTGCTGGGCGTCTATGAGATACTATCTCCTTTGCCACTACAAGTAGCGCGCAAGTGAGGTAGACTGGAGTCTCGTCTCTATACATCACTCACCTGGGTGAGCCTAGCTATTGCTCTGATGACGCTCTCATTCACTAAATCTCCACTCCTATCCAACACACTTCTGTTCACATAGTTGAATTATATCTGCTCATAACGAATACATCTACACTGAAATATAAATTCTCTTGGGTTCAGTAAGATTTAGTCCCGTTGCTTAGTATTATTTAATCAGTCACTTCTCCTATTCACATCTGTTATAATAGACGTCTTTACCGTTGCTGCGCTGACTCAGGCACTAAACCGATTAGTAGGAACGCTCTCCTAGAACCTATGTCATCACAAGATCTGATGATGCTGCTAAGACAGCAGCGCTCCTCTAGCAATGAGAGGCACACTCAAAGACACAAGCTTACCACCACTCCACTTGAGATGTAAGGGTGCGAGGCGAGCGCTCCTCTAGAGTCGCATCAGACAGAAGAAGTGGCATGAAGGACTTGGGGCCTGCCGCCGATTTAACATGAATAAACACTGATTAGTAAAGCGCTTTTTAGTTTGACAAATACTTGATTGATGAGGTGCATTTCTATGCCCAGTGTTTAGAACATGGTTGAATTTATTAATAATATAGATTTATCATATCTAGCTCTCACTACTACGTAGGCTTCATTTATTTTTTCTGATAAATATAACAGTATTTGTTTGTTAGTATACGCCATTGTTCTTCTCATTGAGAAAATGTTTATCCAGCGACTTTGCAGTGCACTAATGTCGTGAGGGATAATTGATGAGATGTCCTAGTGAGGGATGAGAACGTGCAGAGGTTTACTATTCTGTCTTACGAGTAGTGAGTGAAACAGAGATAACAAAATACCAGTAAAAATGTAGAAATCACAGTTGGCTTGATAAATGTTTAATATAGCTGTGGAAGCTTCAAAATAATTGAAAAGTGTTTGGACCTTGAACAAACACAAGTACCCTGGTGCACTAAGGGACAAATTTTTGGTAACTATAAAGCCCACACCTACATTGGAATCCCAGTTAATTCATTGAGGAGAAGAGATCAGTTAGGTTTGGTGGATGGTGTGTATGTTGTATGTGTGTTCCTAACTGGAGAGTAGACCTGCAAATCATTCTTACTTTTATCTGAATCTGCTCTTATGGGATTCTAGCTCCTTGTCTTTCCTTGTAAATTCTCTTACATCCACAAAACTTCAGTCAACTCTTCACAAAGGATGCTTTAACCAACTTTGAACTAGGTCAATAACTATTGACAATTTTGTAATTAGCTATCCTTTGTCTACATAGGCACTAAAATGAACTATTGGTCTGTTATGTTCTAATTCTGAACAACATAGATTTTCACTTAATGTAAAAATATGGGATTTTTGATATCCTCCTGATATAAAATACTTTGTTATTATTTTTTAATCAACAAGAATTGTTAGACTCATTTTTGTATTCCCACTTAACAGTATATAGGGTGATTTCCCTGTAAAGAAAATAAGTTCCTAAACCTCATGGTTAGACTAGTAGAATATAGGATTCCCAAGAATTTACAACCAATAAACTCTGATCTTTGGGCTGTGTTCATGCTACAGAGTGGGCTACTTGATCCATATTTTACAAAAAAAAAGTATGATTCTGTTTTAGTTAAATCATAATGTAACATTTATAACATATTTGTAATTCTTGAAGTACATTATTATCATCATATATCTCCTGTGGTTTTTAAAAAGGAATGATTTATCTTAAAAATAACTGATGTTTGCCTTTACTAAACTATACACGTGTATTGCAATATTAAAAACATCATATATCATTCATACAACTAACTTCAGATTGCTATTACATTGCTACTTATTATTACTTAAGTAAGAATAATAATGCCCAGCTTGATTCCTCTTATGGCTGGATTATTACCAATCTATATAAAACAGGAGAAAATGAGTTGCTATGAGTATTTGCATCAGTTTTTTATATTGTCTTTATATTTTTCATCAAGTAATAAGTTCCATATTTTATTGCTAGCATCAACAAATAATTCTACAATTTTTTTCTGGGCCTTATATACAATACTAAATTCAGAAAAGTTTTTTTGTAGCACCATTAATGAATCTTTCTTCTAATAATTAATTTTTTAATCTGTATTCTAAACATTATTTATAATTTATTAAACTATTTTTTGATGTCCAGGAATCATACTTTTTCCAATGTTTACATCTCTGTCCATTAAAAGAAAAGTTTAATTATGTAATTTAGCCTCAAGTTGCTTATTTAAATTTTCTACCTTTCTTTCTGAGTCATTAATTTCACTCAAGCATTCTCGTTGGATATATAGATATTTCCAGTTTTAATGCGGTGTGTTTTACGCACCCTTCCCTATGAGGAGAAATTTTAAATTTTTTTCAGTGAATTGGCACTATATGGTTGTGGTGATACGTGGTAAGAGTCAGTCTTCCGGGATTATAGAATAAACCTTGCTCTTAAGTAAGGATCACAGTGACCGATGGGAGAGGTATGAGAGTCTGAGTATTGATCCCTAATTCACTGTACTAGTCTACTGCTTGTTCGCCTCAAGGGAATGGAATCACAGGGTATAGCTTACCAGTCTTTCGCACTGCTTTAATTATCAACATATATATTAGTTAAAATTACCATGGATGAATAATTAAACCATCATCAGTTGTCTCAAAAGAGCGAGCGGGAGTCCTTTATTAATCACGCTTCTCACTTGTTAATGCACAGAGTTCTAGAGTCAATTCTCACTCACTCCCATTACATGGCTTCAATCTCTCACACGCATATAAATAGTGATTAATGAGAAAGCGACATACTGCAATAGGCAGAAATGGAGATAAGCTGTACGGATAATCGATCTCATATCATCTTCTTGCACAGTATATTTAATGTCACGTTTGCTTCTCTCGACGTAGAGCCGCTGTGGGCGTAGATGAAAAGCACATAAGTGTACTAATCTAGGGAATGTGTTGTTGCTGTGAGCATTCGTATGACTATTTCTCTTCCCTATGATCAACACTTGTAGTGTGTCTGTGTTGTGCCTTGTCTCTCAGATCATATCCTTGTCTCTTATGTGTATGCTATTCTTTCAGTTATGAGTTCTAGTCCGTTGCATCCAATCTCCCCCAGAAGGAGGTGCATACACGCGAGAGTGCAATCCCAATTGTCTGCATTATAGCTTGAGTAAGGAGTGCAAGCATTTCAGCAGACCGCTACCTTAGAGTTGAGTCGACATCATCTGGCTAGTGTTGTACGGCCGAGGGTAGGTGTACTATGTGCAGTAGAGATTAGTTCAGGTATTCAGCCACATGCGTTCAGAGTCCTCACACTGCCGGTCGTATAGTGGGCAGATTTTCCGGCTAGTTGTTTGGCTGAGTGTAGATTGGTGTGGACGATACCGATGCGCTGCACGCGCATATGATATGGGTCAGCATGCGATGACCAAGAATATTCGGCTGTATTGAGGCATAAGGCATACACGGCGAGACACAGGGGGGGTACCCATTGACCTCCAGTTCGCTTCACTTTGTCCCGCACCCAGATATCCACTGAGTGCAACAGTGATACCCTAGTAGATAATGTATATGAACTACACTTTCCTCATTCATCTTTTGAGGGTTGCGCAGAGATTTGGTTCGGTCTGTATGATTCGTTAAGGAGGACCAGGTTCTCTGATACGAGGATAGAAGGTAAAATGTAAAAGAAACCCTTCATATTGTACGAAGATATAGGAGAAATGAGCGTCATCCGCCCATTAAAGAAAACACAGTAAGGCAAATCACATGCATGATAGACGTTGAGAGTTAGGAGGAATGGGGGCAGTGGGAAGTGGGACGGAGGGAGGAGAGGAGAGGGAGAGGGCACGATGGAGGGAGATTGGGACGACGTATGTACCAAAGCCGAGGAAGAGAAGGAGGAGAGAGGTCGCTGAGTTGATCTACAATATGCTAGAAGGAGACATAACATTGATAAAAACTATAGAAGCCTACGCACGATGTTCCTATAGAGTATGTGATGTGATTGGTGAACACGATGATGAGTTTTTTTGTAGCATGAGCGTCATGTCAGGATCTGCATGGCTTGTATATGAGGACTGATTGCTGTGAGAGCTTGAAGCCCTTATAGTCATGTTAGTCTGTTTTGTAAAATTAATTTCAGAGAGTAGGTAGCGCTGTCTATATTAGGGCACGCAACTATATTGCTCGGCGTCTTTTACTAGAGGCGCTGCACTGAGAGTGTACTTGCCGAAACTATATTGGCATTCACCTTATAATGGTGGTGTGAGTGGTTGGAGAGTAGGTAATCACCAAAAAGCGTTACTAGATAAACTGGTCTCTTACTGACAAACTTTCTTTGGCCATGCGCGCTTTTCAGTGGAGGGAGCGCAACGTGGAGGGAGCTCCTCCATGAAGTTCTTGCGATGATGGCCATGCCACTATGTCTGCGCGAGCGCCACGAATGGCTGATGGGTGTTGTACATGCAGCCATACAATGCAATGCTCCCTGTAGGTGGTCCCTGAGGCCAGGTGGCAAACAGAGTCAGTGCACACGCGACATGAAGGGGAGGTGCTGGGGCGCGGGAGGGTTGGTTATGGTGTTTGGCGTGGTCACAAATGGGGCTCGCTCAGCGCGCTTCGCCCCCCCCCCCCCAACAACATTCCATGAAATCATGGCTGGAGGCGATCTCATGTATTCTGGAATAACACAAGGGTCTTCGTTCCGCAGTGCTTCACCATCAGACTTGTGTGTATCACGCTCCGTATACTTCTGCTCTTCTTACTGATCCATCTTTGGAACGCGAGACCGCTTCTTGGCCAGCCGTCCTTTCTGCTTCTCCGTAGTAAGCAGTTTGAAAGAACTGCTGTAGATGGCTTCGCACTGCTGTTCGCAGAAACGATGGATGGCCCCTTATCACAAAAGGGTTTGTTACGAATCCATGGCGGACATGACTGGAATGCTGTGGAAGAGCAAGAGGCAGATGACAGGCTGCAGAGGTCTGCACAGGCTGGGCTGCGTGGAATGACAAGTGAGATCCAGGTGAGTTGCTCCCCCTTTTTATAGGGCAATCATAGGTTTTCCACAATGTGTCATTTTGCATCCTCTAGGCATCCTCTAGACGTCCCTAATATTCCGAGATAGTTTCCCCTCTGGCGAAACATTTTTTTCCATTTTAAAACTGCTTTGCTTTTGCGATCTGCATCCCACTTTCAATCCTTTCTACGTCGCGTGGTAGTAAAACGCTGCGGGTCCGTTCCGTGTCCGTTCCGCTTTCCTCCCTGGTGTCCCGCTTTCTGCTGGAGCGGATTTGGAGTTGCGCGGATTGCACTGCAGATGGCCTCACGCCGGATTAGCGGATGTGTAACGGATGAACGACGGATGCAGAACGGATGTTCCCCGTATGCCTAGCCGGACGCAGAACGGACGCATTGGAATACATTTTCCGCTCAAAAGTTTTTGAGCAGCTCAAAAACATTTTTGAAGCGGATGAAATGTCAGTCGACGATTATGGACGGATGGAGAGGAAGAAAAATAGACGCAGGTGAGTACAAAACCGGAAGCAATCGCATTAACCAACGAATGGCAAGTGTTTTTCTCCGTTTTACATCTCTTTCCCATCTGTTTGGTGCAGTTTGACAAGGGGCTTCTAGAACTAAGGAGTAATTTCTGACAGTTTTAGACATACAGTTGAATCAAGCTGAACAACTGCTTCCAGAAGCTGGTAAATGCTGCCAACAGTGGATGTTTTTTAAGAAAGAGAATTGGGTACCATTTGTCTGAAGTGATGTAAGAAGTTTCTGCCTAAGCAGGGGGGTGACTAGGAAGACCTCCAATGGTCCCTTCCAACTCTGTTATTCTATTCTATTCTATTCTATTCTATTCTATTCTATTCTATTCTATTCTATTCTATTCCATTCTCCATTTGAACAGGCAAAGCCCTTTAAATCCCTGGAAATTTCAAACTTCAAACTTTACACTTGATGCATTTAATTTTCTAACAGAATATTGAAATATGCAGGCTGTAAAAGAAACAGCTATGTGCCAATAGCAATTAAATTTCCAAAATTTGAAGTCTTTTGCTATATGACCCACAGTGCTCTGTGTGTAGAGAAATCCTTGAGCTTTAGAAAGAATTCAGTCCAAATTTTTGAGATTGCTACTTCTAGTTCCTTACTCTATTGCAAATGCACTATCTCTGTAAAAGCTTGAACGTGACTGCTGAACTCTGAGGCTCTGCTGGTCATGGTACTGTTCGAACAAATGTACAGGGATAAGATCCTAGTCTAACTTGTACTGAGACCAATATCTTTCTCCAGGGAGAAGCAAGTTAGATCTGATCTGTTCATCACTGGTTTTCTTCTCCCCTCCTATGTATCTATTCTGGGCTTAGGCAAATTCATATTGGAATCTTGATCCTTCAGTTAAATCTATTCTCATTTCAGAGAAGACTGAGCTCAGCTGGAGTTGAACAGTTCAGTATTTTTATGCTACCTATTCCCCTTTTGCCATTTTCACTGAGCAGATGATATACTGTTTCTTTTTTTCTTGTTTTAAACATATCTGAAAAAAAATACTGTTTTCTGTCGTCCGCATCCTTTTGTTAACTTCAGCTCATTTTCTGCCTTAGCGTATAGACATAATCTTTACAAAATCAAACTATTTGAACTCTTCCGTGATATCTTGTGTCTCTTACCACCTATTCTATCTATCCCGCTAGAATGTCAGATTTTTATTAACTTTTTGGTGCAGGCAGAATGGCTTATTTTTCTTTGTTTTAATTGTTTACAGTTATGCTTTTGATATTTCCTGGCTGTCTTTTATACTTTCACAGAGAATGAAAGATGGCCTGCTTTTCCTGTTATGGAATTCTAATTATCATTGCTTATTAATTTCTCTTCCTTGAATAAGATATGTATTAGATTACATTCAGTTTTAATATTAAGGATTCCAACATTACAAGATAGCTTTTCCTTAGCTTAGCTACAAAGTTTTCCCTAATGTTTCTCTAAAGTCTCTCCCAACATATGCCAGTATAATTAAAACCCCTATCAGTGCTATTTCATGCCTCTTTGAAAGATCTGCAGTTTGGTTTCAGAAAATATCTCTCACATTCTCTCTTTGGTTGGGTGGTTAGTAGTAAACACATGTAATGCTGCTGCTGTTATTACTTTTTCCACTATGAGCGAATGGGTGCTTCGTTATCACTTCTTTTTGCTACATTCCAAATCCATATAGTCCTCTATCCCCCAAACCTTCTTTCACATAGTTGATTTATCTGCTCATATACATCTACACTGAAATAAATTCTATTGGGTTCAGTAAGATTTAGTCCTTGCTTAGTATATTTATAATTTCTCTATTCAATCTGTATAATAAGCAGAGTTCTCTATGCAGATAAGATTGTAATCCTGAATCTTAAGACTGATGATGTGGTAAGGGATAAGAAACAAAACAAACCCTTCCCCATGTACCATTGCTCCAATCAACTTCAGAGCATCACGTGGCTCCATTTAAATGAAAACATTTAGCTTTGGCCAAAAACTATGATAGCTTTCAGCAGGAATTGAATTTTAATTAATCATTACTCTGAGTTTTCTCCAGTTCTTTTATCATGCTCTTGATAGTGATGAATGCACAACCTAGATTATAGTTCAAAGACTGATATTCTGTCTTAATGGATAAAAGAGATAACAAAATACCAGTAAAAATGTAGAAATCACAGTTGGCTTGGATAAATGTTTAATATAGCTGTGGAAGCTTCAAAATAATTGAAAAGTGCTTTGGACCTTGAACAAACACAAGTACCCTGGTGCACTAAGGGACAAATTTTTGGTAAACTATAAAGCCCACACCTACATTGGAATCCCAGTTAATTCATTGAGGAGAAGAGATCAGTTAGGTTGTGGTGATGGTGTGTATGTTTATGTGTGTTCCTTACAATGGAGAGTAGACCTGCAAATCATTCTTACTTTTATCTGAATCTGCTCTTATGGGATTCTAGCTCCTTGTCTTTCCTTGTAAATTCTCTTACATTCCAAAACTTCAGTCAACTCTTCACAAAGGATGCTTTAACCACTTTGAACTAGGTCAATAACTATTGACAATTTTGTAATTAGCTATCCTTTGTCTACATAGGCACTAAAATGAACTATTGGTCTGTTATGTTCTAATTCTGAACAACATAGATTTTCACTTAATGTAAAAATATGGATTTTGATATCCTCCTGATATAAAAATACTTTGTTATTATTTTTTAATCAACAAGAATTGTAGACTCATTTTTGTATTCCCACTTAACAGTATATAGGGTGATTTCCCTGTAAAGAAATAAGGTTCCTAAACCTCATGGTTAGACTAGTAGAATATAGGATTCCAAGAATTTACACCAATAACTCTGATCTTTGGGCTGTGTTCATGCTACAGAGTGGGCTACTTGATCCATATTTTACAAAAAAAAAGTATGATTCTGTTTTAGTTAATCATAATGTAACAATTATGAACATATTTGTAATTCTTGAAGTACATTATTATCATCATATATCTCCTGTGGTTTTAAAAAAGGAATGATTTATCTTAAAAATAACTGATGTTTTGCCTTTACTAAACTATACACGTGTATTGCAATATTAAAACATCATATATCATCATACAACTAACTTCAGATTGCTATTACATTGCTACATTATTATTACTTAAGTAAGAATAATAATGCCCAGCTTGATTCCTCTTATGGCTGGATTATTACCACACTATATAAAACAGGAGAAAATGAGTTGCTATGAGTATTATGCATCAGTTTTTATATTGTCTTTATATTTTTCATCAAGTAATAAGTCCATATTTTATTGCTAGCATCAACAAATAATTCTACAATTTTTTTCTGGGCTTATATACAATACTAAATTCATGAAAAGTTTTTTGTACACCATTAATGAATCTTTCTTCTAATAATTAATTTTTAATCTGTATTCTAAAACATTATTTATAATTTATTAAACTATTTTTTGATGTCCAGGAATCATATTTTTCCAATGTTTACATCTCTGTCCATTAAAAGAAAAGTTTAATTATGTATTTAGCCTCAAGTTGCTTATTTAAATTTTCTACCTTTCTTTCTGAGTCATTAATTTCACTCCAGCATTCTCTGTTGGATATATAGATATTCCAGTTTTAATGGGTGTGTTTTAGCACCCTTCCCTATGAGGAGAAATTTTAAATTTTTTTCAGTGAATTCATCTTGGTGTTCTGCTTTCTTAATTGCTTTAGTATTATGACCCCAGAGAGTAATTGACCACGATTCCTTGTAGAGTTGCTTAGCATCTCTTCATTTTAATACTGAGTTTTAATATGTTTACTTCTTTTAATTTCTTATCATTTTAATTTTTCACTTAATAGTTTATAACGAAATATTTCACCTGGCTCTGAAGGAAATAAGCATTTATGTTATTTATTTATTTGTTTGTATTGATTGATTGATTTGCTATTTATCTTGCCTGAAAATAGGTGATCACAAATAAGATGGGTGGCCATCTAAGTTATATAAGGATTTCAGCATAAGAAGCAACTATTCTGTATGTAGGAGCAGAATGGGATATAGTTACTATGGCATGAATAATTTTAGAGACCTACACCAAGAAAAAACTGCAAAGAAAATGGAAGTCTTCAAGGATAAGTACTGAATCAATACAATGATTGTGTGGCACAGCTACAGAAACTATGTAGTTGCTTAGTTTTCTATGAGGAGGATAAGGGAAGGGGGGGTACCATTGACCCAGTTACTTGCACCAGATATCATGATGCAGTTGATACAAATTACCAATTTCACTTTTTTGATGCAATTGTGGCTTGTCGTAGAGACAGGTTGTAGACAGAAGATAAATGTAAAGAAAACCCTTCACAGAGAAATTAGAATAGCTAAAAACAGAAGTCAGAGAGAGAGAGAGAGAGAGGGAGGGAGGGAGGGAGGGAGGGAGGGAGAGGGAGAGGGAGAGGGAGAGGGAGAGGAGAGAGAGAGAGAGAGAGAGAGAGAGAGAGAGTTATCTGAAAGAAAGAAATAATAATAAAATAACTAGAGATTTAAAGTTCTTTTCTGTGTGCAACATTGTTTTTATGAGTGTACTTTGACTTTTCTTTTTGCTGCTTATGGTCATTCATATGCTTTTCTTATAATTTCAGGAGATTGGGAATTAGGGACAAATAATAGTGCTGAATATGAAATCATATTCATTAAATGTGGTGATTGGTGGAAACAAAAGGTAAATCACCAGCTGTATCACCCTGACTTCACAGAATACTCTCCACCCACAGAGCATATTACTAAACCAAAATTAACCAGGCAAGTCATAGATATTCTAAAGCTCAAAATATGCCAAAGGCAAACACACATTTTGTGATGACCTGGCGCATGGCACAAAGGCAACACAGTCAGATATATTCAATAAGAGTCCCTTTATTAGCTCCAAACTTGCCCCAATGCCAGGTTATCTTCTGGCTGGAGAAAAACTCTCCCAGGAACACCTTTTGACTGCAGAGTATTAAGTCCAAAACATGTCAACACAAACTTGTAACTTTCAGTCCAATCAAACCATACTGAGGTTATTAAGCTTGGCAGGCAGGAGCAAGAATCCAGACATGAAGGCACAGCAAAATTCACACAGTTGGGAAGATGCCAGGAACAGATAAAGCAATGACCAACACAGGATAAAGTCACGTTTCTCTCCAGCAGCTGCCACAGTCAGCATTCAGTTTTTAAACTTTCATTCCCGGGTGTGGCTAATGAAGGAAATCAGGGCTCTTTCCTCCATCATAAGTCATGCAACCCACATTGCTCTCTTCTCCATTCCTCCCTTGTGTGCCCTAGGATGAAGTGGGAGTGGGCCTGGGTCTTCCTCTGAACTCCCTCTCCCTTGTTCTATCTCTTCCCTGCTCTGCCCAGCCAGACTTTGCCCTTTTCCAGCCTCCTCCACAGCCAATGGAGCCACACTCCCATTCCCTGTCAGTTGTTCGTCTTCCTCCTTGGATACAGACTGTGACAGGGCCACAACACATTTCAATACAGCAATGATGCATAAATACAAACTGTGGAGAAATTCTTAGTGGCTGTTAACCACAGAGGAGAAAGAATATATGTACCCATATTGCATTAGTAGATTTTTTAGTCTATAATTGTATTTTTCTTGGATCAGGGCCATGTTGCAAATGAAAGTCATGTAATCTCTGTACAGATTGTAACTTATAGGCATACTACACTGAAAGCTAGGAAGCAATGAGATATGAAATCTTAAAAGGTCTGGAGAAATTTTGGAGATGTTACTAATTTGCAATTGGAAAATAAGGCCACATTATTCTTGTTAAATGTAAATGGACTAAATTTACCCAGCAAAAGAAAGATGTGTTAAAAATAAGCTGTAACAAAACATAAAACTGAGATTGTTTGTCACAACAAGTACATATAAAACAAAAGCAGATAATTCACTGTAACAAGAGAAAAATAGAACAACAGCAATGTTCAGCAGTGGAAAGCAAAAAGAGAAATAGAATAACAATTTTTCTGGAACAGTTTATTGAATGGTATTAGAATAATTAAAAGATTAAAAAGGGAAGAATTTTAATTCTGATATTAAAAAAAGAAGGTAAAAGACTGACATCCAGCTATGCTGCAAATAAGAAGAAACAATTTTCTGAAAGTTTTTTTCCTCCAAATGCTAAGAGAAATTAAATATGAGGAAATAATAATTGTTGGAGATATGAATGTAATGCTAGAACTGAATACAAACAAAACATTTCAAGGCAAAAAAAGGAAGAAAATTTTTGATAAAATCTTTTCAATATTCGGATACATTGATTTGATATGTACTTGGAGACTTAAAAAAATCCAAACATAAGAGATTACATGTTCTCTTGCTGAGACATCAAATGCACTCAATAATTAGTGTGTGTTGGGTCTCCAAGGCTTTCACATCATCCATTGAAGAAGTAAGATCATAATACATGTGCTGATTATAATCCAATTTACATATGCAGATCACAATGCTTTTTAATATCCTGGTTCCCACGACAATATCTTTTAAATGGAGGGTGAATCACTCTCGTTTCTACAATGAGGCATATTACAAAAATGTAAACTAAAATATTTTTGTTAAACACAATTCCATGGTTGTCAGTCATATGAAAGACATGCAAGGTTCTTATAAGACTTGCAGAAAAAAAAAAAAGAATAAAATAGACAAAAAATACAAATGGAAGAAAAAAAAATAAAGGAATTAGAATACATTCCAAAACTAATCCAAGATGACAGGTACTGAGAAAGATAAAGAGAAACAAACAACAATTAGACTTAATGAAAGTGGAAGAACAAGAGTAGAAGATAAAATATGTCAAATAAAATCACTCTGAGAATGCAAACAAACCAGGAAAACTTTTAACATATCAAATTAGAAAAGAGAAAGGTAGGGTGATAACAGTGATTGAAAAAAATTTGTAATGCAAGAATAAATATTCGAGAAAAAAGTTGCTGTTTTTAAAAAAGAATTATACTTTTAAGCATAAAATTGACAAAGGTTTGAAAAGATTTAAAAATTTCATTGATGATCATACATGATCATAAATATTAAGCATATTTAGCACAATTCAGAAAATTAAAGAAGCAATAAATAAAATTGAAATTGGAAAAGCACCAGGCCCAGATGGGCTAATTGCTCAATATAATAAAAATTATAGGAAGAACCACTGAAGATACTGAATAAAATTCAAGTAACAAAAATGTTATCAAATGCATAGAAAGAAGCTATATATCTTTGATTTACAAAAAAAGTGATCTGAAGAATTCTCAATTATACAAACCATTTTCTTTATTGAATATTGATTACAAAATAGTCATGACTATATTACTGAATATATGAATAAGTGAACTCCCATAATTATACATATTCATCAACATTAAAAAGGAGTCAGCCATAATTTTTCTAGATATGGAAAAAGTGTTTGATAATTTGAAATGGATGTTTTCTAGAGTCTTAAAAATGCATTTTGGAGAAGTATTTAAAACCTGGAATGAAAGGCATATATCAATGGCAAAAAGCAAAGATCAAGTGAATTGAACATGCTCTATAATCCTTTGAATACATAAAGGTCCAGGCAAGGATGTATGTTTATAATCACTGTTTATAATCACTACGGAAGTCTTGGTGGATAAGATCTGAAAAGACAAACTGTCAAATGTGAAAGACCAAGATCATACCTGAAGTTCCAATTAAACTATTCATTACTACTCATGTCAATGTACAAGAATCTATTCAACTACTTTAGTACTAGATAAAAACCAATGGAACTCAAGAAGGATTAGGGTTAGGGTTAGGTTGAGGTTAGAGCCTGTAGGCTGATTTCTCTTTTGATTCCACCTCCAGGATCTACTACTCATTCTCCCATACAATAAATAAATGGAATCAAAATTGAAAGAGAAGAATACAAAATGAAATGGTATGCACATGACATAGAACTAACAATTATATGGTCACAGCTGATGAAAATAATTAAAGATTTTGGCTGTTTTTCTGGAAACAAAGATCATAATAACAACAAGAAAACAAAATTTCTCATAGAATAACAAGGGTACTTGTCCTCTGAAGAAGACTTTATCAAAGAACGAAATACACAAAAACACTGGCTATGAGACAATGAAAGATCCAGTTAAATATTTAGGACTTTACTTGAGAGGATGTTACAAAGAAATATTTCAAAATAATTATTACAATTTATGGAAATAAATAAAACAAGATCTCAAAAAATGAAAACCTTGTAAACTCTTTTGCCTGGGATTTTCTGAGGTAATAAAATTAAATATACTACCTAGAGTGAATTTTTCATTTGAAATTTGAATTAAAAATTTAACAGATTTATAGGGAGTGGAGAAATAAGAAGAATAAGATTCACACTTTTGCATGACTCAAAGATAGAGGTGAACTTTTTTTTCTAATCTCAGACTATATTATCAAGCAGGTTATCTATCATGGATAACAGAATGGATAAAATCTCTGAACAGCAGCACATCAATTATAGAAGGAGCTGCCTTAGCCAGATTGACTTCTTGGTATTTAAGGTATAAAGAAACAAAAAAAAAATCTGAACGTAAATTTGCTTGACTATAAAACAAACTCTGGAACCATCTAAGAATAAATACAGTGACTTTACCATTAGCATAATCATCAAATATTTTTTATTTCAAGAATAATTATAGTGTGAAAGGTTCAATTATATATGCTGATATGGTACATTCAGATTCAGAAATCAAATTAAATACACAACAGGAATAGCTCAATAGAGTTATGAATTTATACCTAAAAATTGCTGGAAGAATATAAAGCTATCTTAAGAAATAAGGAATCAAAATCATCTAGTGAGATGCATATATAAATTGTTATTGAAATATGACATAGAGGCATACAAATTAAAAACTGCAAGTAAAACTTCAAAGAAGTATTTACTGTGGAACAATGGGAAGAGTTATGTAACAAATCAAGGAAATTCATTCTCAACATACAGTTTGAGGGAAAATAGTGCAAAATGTTTTGTAGATGGGATATGATATCATAAACGATTACCAAATTGGAGAGATTATGTAACACATCCTGGAAATGCCTTAATAAAGAAGAAACATTTTATTATATGAGGTAGTCATGCAAAAATAAAATAAAATAATAAAATAAAAATAAAATAAAATAAAACAAATGAAGTAAAATAAAATAAAGTAAAATAAAAAAGTATTGGAGGGAAATACACCTAAATATTAAAAAAAATGAAAGAACAAATTTGAATTGAAACTACAAATATTTTATTAGGAATAACTCCAGAAAGTATAAATGAAAAATATTCCTATCTATTAAGTTATATGCTGACAGCAGCAATAACTAACTTGGCACAGTAAAATTATGTGGACAATATAAGAATAGTAGACTAAAATCACAGAAAACACATTGATGGCAAAACTGATTGCATGCATTCATAACAGAAGTTTAAGTAATTGAAGCATCGAGCAACAGATCAAGTTTAGACATTTGGAATATGGTTGCTAAGGAAAATAATTAAGAGATCAGGAAAAAAGAAACAGATGAAGCAATACAATTAGATCCAAGCAACCATTTCCAATATTCAGAAAAAGTATACAATTACTGATTGGAAATAATGAAAGAGAAGGAGAACATGTGCTAAAGTTTACTCTTATAATGTTTTATTGTTAACTTTCCTTTTGGTATTTCACACTTTTTTAATCGATATTTTCTATCATCAACTTGAAGAACGTATGCTGACTCTATATTTATACAGGGAGCCTGGCCCTGATGTGCTATGGTCCATGGGGCTGCAATGAGTTGGACACAAGTGAACAACATATATTTTTAATTATCATTATTAATAATTATCAAAGAAAAAGAAATAAAAGAAATGAGGAAACTGGTAGTAAAGCCCATGTCACACCGAACCAACGGATGCAAAGAGGATGTAAAATGGAAAAAAAAGCTTGCCATCCGTTTGAAAACGCGATGTACTCACTGCCTCCATTTTGCTTCCTCTCTATCCGTCCAGCATCCGTTTA
>BHFT01044964.1:0-48712 GCA_004320025.1 Laticauda laticaudata
ATTTTATTTTCTGATTTTTTTTGCCAATATGTAAGACAGAGCATTTATTTGTTGAAATTTGAAGTTGCCATTTGTTTAACCATTCTGATACATAGTCAAGATCTTTTTGAAGGGTAGCAGCTTTACATTAGCTGTTGAAGACACAGGGAGAGTGCAGGATTGCAGGAAAAGGTCAGGAGCAAACCTTCTGCTCACCCACCAAGCGCCTGTTTGGTGTGTGTGCACGCAAAGCTCACCCCTCAAGTCACGTCCATAGAAGCTATGGTAAAAAAAAAAAGTTGATTCCCACTACTGGTTTGTAGGCTGGTTGTTGTGTTGCTGGACTTGTTTGAGGAATGCCAAGGCCCATCACAAGACCCTCACCTGGCATGATCCTCCCATTGCAAGACCTGCTGACTACACAAAGCCCTGATAAGCAGAAGAACATCCCTGCATCCCCCTGAAGATGGTATTCAGCCTGGTAATGAAACTTTCAGAAACCAACCCACAACTTAAGGGAATGAACCTCCACCCTCACCCTACACCTGAGCTACAGGGATTCAGCACAAAATCCATCAACAGACACATTGACCTTCAGCCAGGTTACAACCCCATCAGAATCCAAATCAACCGCACAGCCAACCAGAGATGGAACCGACTCTCAAGCAATCCACACAAGACCCCACATACCAGTTGTTCACCTTCCAATGACTTTCACCTGATGTAATGTCGCCATCGCAAGGTCCATCACAAGACCTTCACCTGATGTGACCCACACCTGACCCATCACAAGACCCATCAGAAGACTCTCAATGATGACTCCTATCACTTGACACACCCACACCTGATGATCACAAGACCTAGTGACAACACCAAGCCCTTATAAGCACAAGAACACTCACACCCCCTAAATTCTGCTGAAGATGTTCCCTAGCCTGGTAACGAAATGTTCAGAAACCAACCCACAACCTCGGAGAACGAACCTTCACTTCATTCTCCTACACTGGTGCTATAGATATTCGTCACCAGTGCAAACTTGGTTCCTTGTTAACTCCAGTTCTTCAAACCCACCTCCTGAAACCCAACCATCCATGACCAGCTTATTCCTTAGTACATTTGCTCTGGTCTTCAACTTGCCGTGTGGATTCATCCTAGAACGTTGAATTTCTGACAGGTTCTGCATTCCCACAATTAATGGAGGCATAAATGAAAAAGCCATTAAAATAAGATAAATATAATACATTAAACTCCAACCTCGTTACTTGCTTAGTCACTGCAAACCAGACTAATTAAAATCCTACCATTATTTCTTGCTAATGGGCTTTAGCAAAAATATGTACAGTCATGAAGTGTTGCCACAACAGCTCTCATTTTAGGACTGGTAAAATGTTTAAACTGATGAGGAATGGAAGAAATGCCACGTTCCCATATTCGCTGCTTACCAGAATGAGCCCTATCCTAAAAACAGTTCAGTGGTTTGAATCCCCAGCACCGCATCATGGAGTGAGCTGCCGTTATTTGTCCCAGCTTCTGCCAACCTAGTGGTTTGAAAGCAAGTTAAAAAATGCAAATAAGAAAATAGGGACCCCTTTGGTGGGAAGGGAACAGCGTTCCGTGTGCCTTTGAAGGTGTTTAATCATGCCGGTCACATGACCACGGAGACGTCTTTGGGCAGCACTGGCTCTTCGGCTTTGTAACGGAGATGAGCACTGGCCCCTAGAGCCGGAAACAGCTGGCCTGTCTGTGCAAGGAGGGGAACCTTTACCTTAACCTTTAGGGAGAAGTGAAGAAGGCATTTCAGGAAAAAAAGACATTGGGCACCATCAAGTGTGAAAAATGGTCATAAGTCACTTTTTTCAGTGCCATTGTAACTTTGAATGGTCACTCCACACAAGCAAAATACCAGCAAAGGAGGGGGAAAAAACTCTAGAGAAGTTCCAGTGATAGGAAGTCTAGTCCTGCCAAGAATGTAATAAGGGTTAACGGAGAGGCAATTTTTGTGAGCAACACCAGAATGTTTCCTTCCTGTCTTCCTTACAGGATTAGACCAGTAATTTCTTCTAACAACCAGTTCTCCAAACTGCTTAGACTGTTAACAACCGGTTCTAGCGAATAGGTGCGAACTGGTAGAATCCCATCCCTGGGCACCATGTTTCTTGACCTAATTATTTAATTTATTATTATTTATGCCCTATTTGTCCACTAGTAGAGAATAATTCTACAGTGCAAATAAGGATATACACAGTAGGACTTTTATTTTATTCTGCGGTGGGAAAGAAAAGAAAGATTGATCAGAAACATTTGAAAATGAGATTTTATAGTATGTGAACTAAGCAGAGATTTTGTCCATTTTTTTTTTTTTTTTTTGTNTTTTTTTTTTTTTTTTTGGTATGAGAAGTCTTAGTGACATTTGAAAAGCAGAGCACCGTTCCTTGGTCTTAAGGTTGACTGACATTTAAGGGCAATATAAGTCTTGGTTTTTCCCCACTCCTTTTAAATTGAAGTTTTCATAAATCAAGTGGAAGGGGAGAAAACTGGTTACATCTTATAAAATGTGACTCTCTGGATAGGAATATGAAAAAAGTCACCTCTGACATTTTAAACACATTCCTAATTCTTGTTTCATCTTACATATCGTGCCAAGCTGAAAGAAGGAAAAAGAAAGAACAAAACTGAAAAATGGTATCATTTTTTGGCTTGGGCATTTGGCTAAGTTTTCGTTCTTTTCTTTAAATTAAAATGGGACACTTTGAGTGCAGTTGGTCAGCCAGTCATAAATCTGTAGTGTAGCTTCTCTAACCCACATTTTTCTGCCTTAGCAAGAAGTAGGCTATGGTCTATTTTGTCAAACGCCTTCCTGAAATACCTTTTGATAGACTTGAGAATGGAAAGAGGCTGGCCTTAATAATGTGAAGATCATAAGCCACAAAATTAATCATCGGTGTTGATTAATCCAGGATTCATAATACCCAGTTGGATTAAAGATTAAAAACTTTCATGTTATCATATTCATCTGAACAGGGTTGATATCTCAAGGAAAAAATTCAATAGATACTTCTATTTTTGTTCAATCTTTCACAATGGTGTTCTAGCTCCATCTCTCTCCATCTGAGTGAGTATGTGTAATTATAATTATAATTATAGATTAAACTGTTATCTCTTCTGAGAATGAATTCACTTACTAGCTATTTTACAAAAATCATGGTGGCTGTTCAAGAGAAGCAGAATTTGCGGACTTCTGGTTGCAAACCCACCCTCCTTCTCTCTCTCTTCCCCTTTCCTAAGTAAATGTTACTTATCTTGGCAAATTTGTGTTTTCCAGATGAAACAATGTATTTTGCATTTTACGAATGTTCTTTTTAATGTGCTTTATTTGGCCTGGAAGAACCCTCCTTTCCTTAAGATTTAACACAGGAATGATATAACTTCATGTCCCTGCTTACCTTTGGGGCAAATATTCCACAGATTAAAAAAAAAAAAAGAATGCACTTTTGGACGGGTGGATGGATGGATGGACATGATAAGTCAGTGCAACCCTGGATGAAGTGTGCTGCTTCCTATTTTTCTGTCTTATCTCCTGCCATCAGATAGTTTCAGCATTTGTCTTTCTTCTCTCCTCTTCTCCCATCAGATCCAGAGCTTGCCCAAGCTGACATGGCAGCCATCGAGCATTAAAATTTAAGATCTGGAGCTTTGGAGCTCTTGAGTTGAGTTATAGTATTCCAGGCGTTGTGCTTTGGTCGTTTTTTTCCTTTCCTTATTCGACAGATTTCTCCCTCCATTTTGGGGGTGCTTTATCTCTGAGCTGATCAAGGATGGAAAGAAAAAGAGATTCTTGTCTTTCACTGAAAACCTTCCTTTTTTCAGATAATTAATTCTTGGCACCGGAGTAACATTTTAACCACCAGGAACTATGGAAAGATTGACAGAAACTCTATATTTGACATTTATTTATTACTTTTAAAGAATGCCAACAGATTTAATCGTTCATCGTGTACTTTTTCTCATGCTGAAGGAGATTTATGGGCCTTAATCTTGGGAAGTATGGCACATTGTGGATAGGCTTGTGGCTATATATTATGACAAGGATGGCTGGCGTCTTTAAAAGTGGGGGCTTGATTTGTGGCCAAATCTTTTGCTCGCACAACGGGAAGATTGCTGAATCTTTGGCTGGGTCTGCAGGAAATCCGGCCCATCCATGTAAACAGAATATGGCAATGAAATAGGCCAGACTTGACAGGAAGAAAGAAATACTTGGAACTAGAGAAAAAAAATTGGTCTGGCATCACAACATTGTTCGATAGAAATCCTCAAAATCTCTAAAGCTTGCCCCCAGAATATCTATCATTTATCTATCTATCATCTATCTATTTTTATATCTATCTATCTATCTATCATTTATCTGTCTGTCTGTCTGTCTATCTATATCTATCATCTATCTATATCATCTACATCTATTTATCATCTATCATCTATCTATTTATCATCTATCATCTATCTATCATCTCTCTATCTAATAAATAACATTAATTTATTATTTAATAAATAATTAAAAACATATGAAGAATGGTTGTGGGAATTGGGTATGGCCAGTCTAGAGAAAAGAAGGACTAGGGGTGACAGGATAGCAGGATTCTAGTGTTTGAAGGTCCGCCACAAAGAGAAGGAGGTCAACCTATTTTCCAAAGCATCAGAAGGCAGGACAAGAAACAATAGATGGAAACTAAGGAGAGAAGCAACCTGGAGTTGAGAAGAAACTTCATAACAGTGATAACAATTAACCAGTGGAACAGAAGTTGCTTTCAGAAATTGTGAGTGCTTCATCACTGGAGGTTTTTAACAAGAGATTAAACAGCCATTGTCTGAAATGATATGGGGTCTCTTGTTTGATCAGGGGATTGGACTAGAGACCTCCAAGGTCCCTTCCAACTCTATTCTGATTTCTAGATTTTATGACTTTATTTGTTAAATTCATTTGCCACCCATCTCACTGTGGGCTAATTGTCCTAGAATAAAGTTGTATGTATCTTTTTTACTTGTTTGCTCAACCATTACTTGGTCTAATGGTTAAGACACCAGGCTAGAAAGCAGGCAAAAGTGAGTTGCATTGGGCTTGCAAGCTGCCTGGGTGGCTTTGAGCCAGTCACCAGGAGATACCATGAGTTCGAGTCCAACCTTAGGCATGAAAACCAGCTGAGTGACTTTCAACCAGTCCCTCCCTCTCAGCCCAGCCTACCACACAGGGTTGATGTTGTGGGGAGAATAGGAGGAGGAAGGTATGTTGGATAGGTGTGTTTGCAGCCTTCAGTTACTTATAAAAATAATAAAAGCTGGATATAAATAAAGCAAACCAACCAACACATGAATAAATTTGTCTGATCCTGAGAATTGTCATGCTGCAAAGTCAGCAACGTTGTTGGTATTTGGTTCTTTGAGCTATTTTAGATTTCGGTGGAAAATATGATGAAGCAAAAGACACCATTGTTCGGCTGACTATTCCTGTTCTGATTCAATTGTGGGTGCAAAGCCCGTGCAGGGGAAAGCATTAGATGTCTCCAGGAATGGTTTATGTGCATGTGTTGTGGCCTGCCAGTGGCCAATGGTGCTGGTGGCAGATTCAGACAGTGAGGAGGTTGGGGAGGAACATGAGTCAGTCCTGGAGTCTGGGGAAGGGTCTCGCGAGTGCTCTGTATTTGAAGCAGAGGGGGCCAGGGCCATCCGACAGTCATCAGCTGCCTTTGGAGTGGGAGATCAGTCGGGCAGAAGAACAGCTGAAGTCTGTTCCCAATGTGTGCATGCACAGAGCTGCCAGGAGAAGGGAACAGCTAAGGAACAAGTGTCGACTCGGGAGTAAAACCACAGGTGGAAGGTGAATGCCCCCTCCCATAGGGAATAAGGAGGAGCGAAAGGGGAGTGGGGTTTGCAGAAACAATTAGTTCAATTCATTAGGGTGAAGATATGTTCATGACTCCTTGCTAAGTACTTTCTGTTACAGTGTGGCATTTGGAAGCTATTGGCCTGGCAACTATCCAAACCTGATAAAGGTCTGTAGTTGTAAAATCTCTTGAAAGCCTGTTTGCTGGGACTTTGCTGGAGAGGAATTCCCTTTAGCCTAAATAAAAGTGGTTTTATTGGGACAAGGAGTCTACTTTGTGATTTTAGGAAGCCTGGGTCAGAACAGTATGAAACTTTGATGTTCCAGTTCTCTACTTAAAAACCGATGTCTGGGCTATGTGGACTGAGGTGGGTTGTACAACATGGCAAAGGTTCAATGCGTAGATTGTTGCCTTGGTGTTCTTTTGTTATGAAAGACATGCAGGAATGGAGCAGGTGCTCTCAACAATGGTACAATTTCCTGGATACATTAATTTGTGTGAATGTGTGGTTTTAAAGAGGACACCAAAGAAGGAAGGAACATTAAAACCTAAACTGTGAGCTGATCTATTTTTCTTCCAATGGCCAACCTTGCTAAGATAAATGGAATTCCCCAAAGTTCACTTCCTAGAAAATATTTCAAAACTGCTTGAGGGAACATTAGCAAGCGTAGTACTTTTGCCTAGCCTTGACCAAAAGATATCCTTCAAGCCTACGTACATTGTCCTAGACTGAAATTTGTGTAGGACAAAGAGATTTAATATGAGTGAAAATCTATCTTAATGACAAATAGTTAGACTTTAGTCATAAGTAAAATCAATGTGTCTTTCTTACTAGCAAGCCAATTCTGTGTTGATTTATTTTGATCTGGATACAATTTTGCTTTCCTTCAGATTATATTTCTAGACTTTAATTGTCAGACTGCCAACAAAGTTCTCACAATCTTCTGTACTTGTAGAAGAGCACGCAGAAGCTCACAAACATTTATACAAATGGGCAGATCCTGATTTAATACCTTGTTTCCTGGAAAATATGTCCTACCCCGAAAGTAAGTCCTGGCTTGATTTTTACATATGTGCCCAATATAAGCCTTACCCCCAAAATAAGCTCTAATTAAGATCCTACCCACTCCAAAGTGTACAGGTAAAAGTTTAGCTAGGGTAGGGATGAGGGAATGAAGCTGCCCTACTATTTACCTTTGAACAGTTGTAACCAGGCCTCACACATCCTGACAGCTGTCTTGTTAGCCCATTTCTTCTGTAGCCGACAAGGCTGGTAAGGCTTTCCTGAAGGCCTCTGGAGCTGATAACAAAGCTCTGGATCGATCCTGAGCTCCTGTTATCTCCTGCAGAGGCCTTCAGGAAAGCCTTGCTGGCTGCAGAAGAAGAAGTTCCTGAAGACCTCCAACAGCGAAAAGGAGGCTGGGAACAAGTAAGGTTAGTCAGTGGATGACATTCTCCCAAAATAAGACCTGGTGCCTTTTTGGGTGGTAAAAAGAAATAAGACTGGGTCTTATTTTCAGGGAAACCCAGTATTTCCTCATTCTTGCTTTCTTAAAAATATAAAACCAGACTAGCAATCAATCAATCAATCAATCAATCACGTATTTATTATGGTGACATATCAGCTTATGTCCTTCTAATGGCATCTTGTAAATGCAGTTCTCCCTGCTCTCTTTTCAACATTTTGCAAAAAAAATGAAATATTTCTAATTATTTTTTATTTACTTATGAAATATCCTAAGAATTAACTGGATTTTGTCTCGGGTGTTTCTTGGTGTCCCCCCCCCCTTTCCAATTTAAGTTGGCAAGATAGAGTGCAGAAAACATTTCATTTGGGAATATAGATGTCGCTGTAATAACTGATAGGAGAGCTGAATGTGAAGGGCTTTTTGTTATTAAGTAAAATAGCTTTTTCCAAGAACAAAAAGACAGATGGAGGGAGAATAAAGACAAGTAACTCCGAAAATGACCCAAGAGCTAAGATATATAAGCTAGTGGAAAAGGACTTGCATGGTTTTATCCTGGCTCAGAAAGGTCAGGATTGTTCCACAGCAGTGGTGGAATAAGGACAACAACTTTGGTCAACAAACAGTTGCAAAATCTGAAGAGGCTGCGAATAAATTGCAATCTTTGTCTGCTTTTTCTCCAGTTATTAGAGGCTGCCAGCCAAAACCCAATTCTTTTGCTATTCCTGAAGGATGACTACTCTTGAATGCAGCAGTGGCAAGATAGGAGGAGCCTTTAAACCCACCCTCTTAAAATGCCAGTACTATACCTGAAGAGGCAGTCCAACTGTTAGTACAGTTGACTAAAATTTTAGTTGGAAACAGGAGCAAGATTGGGGGCACAGTGGCTCAGGGGCTTAATGGAAATGTCTCTGGTCTGATGGTTCGAGTCCCAACACTGCATGTAAAGGTAAACTCCTGTCACTCACCTCAGCTTCTGTCCACCTAAGAGTTTGAAAGCATGTTCTATGTGAGTAGATAAATAGGTACCACTTTGGAGAGGAGATGAGCTGGTGCTCTGCAGTCAGATTCCTCTCGCTCTGAAACTTCCCAGTGCTTGTTTGCAGGGTGGATCCAGGGAGGTGGGGCTTGGAGGCTGCTGCTCTTGTTTTTCTTGTCTGGCGTGAAACCAGCTTGCCCTCCTGTGACACTTTGAGAAGCGCACAAGCATTTCCTACAACAAAGCTGATAGCTTGGCAGCTAAACTACTGCTCTGCAATTGCATTGTGGTCTCCTGGGTAATGTAGCAATAATGTGCAATAACTATACTACTATTACTACTACTACTGCTGCTGCTGCTGCTGCTGCTGCTGCTGCTGCTGCTGCTGGTACTGCTACTCCTCAGTCAACTGAACATATACTTGTTCAGTTGACTGTTTCATGTTTAATGAATAAAAGTATAATAATAATTGTTACATTTTTAAATGTTCAGTTGATTGAGTTTCATGTTTAATGACAACAACAATAAGAAGAATAACAACAATAACAAGAATAATAACAATAATAGCAAGATTTGGATGTGTGATTTCTATGCTTAAATGTTTTCTGGCATTAGTGACTTACCCAAAGTATGTCTCATTAGAATGATGATTAGAATTAGTAATTTATAGTTAAAAAGGAATTCTAGTATTTTCTCCTTAAAGCTGTTATTTCTGTCTATTGGCCACTTTGTGTGGACTTCAGGTCCCAGAATTCCCTAGCCAGAAGGGTGATCAGGGAATTCTGGAACTTGAAATCCACACAGCTTAAAGTGACCCAGGGGAAGAACACTGCCTGATAGCAAAAGTCTCCAAACTTGGCAACTTTAAGACTGGTGGACTTCAACTCCCAGAATTTCCCAGCCAGAAGTTAGAAGAACTGAAGAAGCTTCTTGGATGAGAAGCGAAACATCTTCAAGGAAGAACAGAGTCCAGTTGCCTCCTGAAAAAGCACCTTGGGGACAACCACACCCTGGATGATGGAGAAATCCTCCCCTTCCCTTAATGAAGTTCATCGGATTGTATAGGAATATACAGATGACCTTGAAGAAGGAATTTATCCAGTAAATTCCCACCGAACTCTGAAGCTGGGCGGGGGGTGGTGGTGGTGAGGAAGAAACTCAAGATGGCCTTGCTTTGACTCTCCTTGGTACAAGAGCAGGACAAAAGAGAATCTCTTAGGTTTTTAAGATTTGTTTTATTATTATACTCTACAGTAAGAAAGTTGAGTTTCTGCTGGTCCTTCTGAAGTCTGTTTGCTAATTTCGCCTATCTCAGAGGGTTATAACTGACCCCGGCTCAGCCAGTGTCCTTGGTGACAAATCCAAGGATGTCACCAGACCCGCCATCTGGAGCTGCTGTCAAAAGGCCTCAGTGCAATTAACACTAGTGTTCTCCAGTGTACAAGAGCATAAACTGCAGACTGCAAAGTTTGTTGCTTTGTGAAGATGCTGAAAACAAAGCAAAGAAAAAAAAACACCCCAACAACAACCCAACACCTTTTCTGTATCTTCTCAATTCAGCAGCAGGGAGTGGCTATGCCCAAGGAACTGTTAGCTGGTGCTTCATGATGGTCCTTCTTAATCCACCTATATGTCTTCAAGGCTACACTTAGGAAATTAGAGGCAGCTAACATTCATTCTTGGTTCGTTGGATTTTCTTTTTTTAATTTCCAGCAGAAAGTTGCAATTTCAAAGAGAAGGAAGGGAAAAAGCTGGTGTTAAATGCATGAGGCCCCTCTAGGGCAGCTGCAGATGGCAGAGCTGGTGACATCTAATTTCTGTTGGATGAAAAAATGTTTCGCAGCAGAAAGGACAAGATGAACAAAACTCTAGCTAGTTATATCCATCAACTTTGTTTCCTTCTGCTCGTCCCTTCCGAACTAGTTCACTAGTTACCCTGTTTCTCCGAAAATATGACCTACCCTGAAAGTAAGTCCTAGCTTGATTTTTACACGTGTGCCGAATATAAGCCCTACCCCCAAAATAAGCCCGAATTAAGATCCCGCCCATTCCAGAGTGCATGGGTAAAAATTAAGCTAGGGTCAGAATGGGGTGGTGGTAGAGCTGCCCTACTTTTGGACAGTTTTAGCTAGGCCTTGCACACTCCGACACCTGCCTTGCCGGCCCATTTCTTCTGCATCTGGCAAGGCTGGCTGGCAAGGCTTTCCTGGAGGCCTCTGGAGCTGAGAACAAAGCTCTGGATTGATCCAGAGCTCAGTTATTGGCTGCAGATCAGTGGTGGGATTCAAATATTTTTACTACTGGTTCTGTGGGCATGGCTTGGTGGGCGTGGCAGGGGAAGGATGCTGTAAAATCTCCAGGCAGAGGTGGTATTTGCAGGTTCTGCGAACTACTCAAAATTTCTGCTATTGGTTTTCCAGAACTGGTCAGAACCTACTGAATACTCACCTCTGCTGCAGAGGCCTTCAGGGAAGCCTTGCTGGCCACAAAAGAAGTTCCTAAAGGCCTCTGGCAGCAAAATGGATGCTGGGAGTGACACACGCAAGCGAGGTTATCGGTGGATGGCATCCCCCGAAAATAAGTCCTGGTGTCTTTCTTGGTGGCAAAAAAAAAAAAAAAAAAGACGGTCTTATTTTCGGGAAAATTCGGTCATTGTTGAAAATTTTCAACAATTTTCCAATTTTTTTTTTCTTCATTCTGCCATTCTGTACCGAGGCTTAGTTTCTTGGGTTATTGACTTTTCCCTACCCTTGGGTTTCTAAGGTTTTTATCTGTGCTAAAACTGTGACAAAAGTGGACCCGTCAACAAGGCAAGCATGAAACCTATGAGGCAGGAGACCAAGGCGTATGCTCAGCGCCTCTGCCAGGACTAGAAGGAACAGATGGAATGTGTTCAGAAGCTTCAGTATTTCTCAGAGGTTGCAACTTGCTCTTAAGAAAACTAGAAGTTACAGAACGTAGAATATAGAATAACAGAGGTGGAAGGGACCTTGGAAGTTGCTATTTTTCCATTTCCCCACCATCACCACCACCATCAGCTGTTCTGCTGTGCTGGGAGATTTAGATGAGCTAGAAAGCAGGACACCATTGGATTTCTTGCTTTCTAGCTAATCTTTAGATCTTTGGCTCTGCTTTTAAGTACAGCTGAACCTTCCTTGGGACTGAAGCAGTGCAGAATCAGGTAGCCAACAGCAGAAACACAGATCTCTGAATGAATCTGTGATTCTGTGAGAAACTCAATCTGCCTGCCTGCTTTGCCTGATTTTGGGTAAAAGTTGCTCTTTTTTTGATAAAAAAATTCAATATTTACATATATGGTGTGTTGTGAGTTAATTTTGTGAGTTTGCTTGCTAGAAATTTGAATCCCACCCCTGCTTCAGTGTGTTTGTGTGTGTATATATGTGTGTGTTTGTGTGTGAGAGAGAGAGGAAGAGAGAGAGGGAGGGAGGGAGAGAAAGAGGTTAGATCAGATGTCTCTGTCTCTCTCTCTCTCCTACAACATCAGCAAACCACTGTCAGTCAAAATTCATATTAGTGGTCCCCAGGATTTAAAATTATGAGTTTGGTGGTCCCTGAGGTCCAAAAGGTTGGTGACCCCTGTTCTAGTCCAACTCCTTACTCAAGCAGGAGTATTATTACTGAATTGTGGGTTTTGTTTTGTTTTTTTGTCTGCAAAAGAAATTCTTTCTTTGCTAGAATCATACACATTCTCCATTCTTTATATATTAAATAGAACAGACTGCTGCACATTTGACATGATGTTTTACAGCCTCAGTATAAATGGGTGGGAACTGGGGGCTTTTAAAGCTTTTCTTTCTTTTTTGGGAAAAAAGGTTTCAAAATTGTTTTTAAAATCGAATCACAAGAAAGCTAAAATACCAGAAGGTTTCCACTTAGACTTTGATTGGTTGTTTCCAGCTAATTTATTGCTTTCCCTGGACAAATTTGGCAAGTTGAGTTCTGTACCTCCAGGTACTTTAGCCCTTCCCTGTAGTGCTATAGCGATCTTTCCAGGATATTAACTGTATCTGTCTCCCTTATGAACCCTTTACGATGCTCTTGCTTCACTCAAAACATTTATGTCTCCAAGAAAATGTTCCTGGTTCAAGATGGAATCTCTTTGTAGGAAAGAATCCTGCTTTGTAGAGTCTCTCTCTCTCTCTCCTTCTCTTCTTGGTGCTCTCACTCTCTCTTCTCCTTCTCTTTCTCTCTCTCCCCCTCTCTCCCCTCCCCTCTCCCTGCCTCTTTCTTCTCTCTGTCTCCTCTCTCCCCCTTCTCTCTCCTTGCTCTCTTTCCTCTGTCTCTCTTCTCCCTCCCTCCCCCTCTCTCCCTGCCTCTTTCTTTCTCCTTTCTCTCTCTCCCTCCCCTCTCCCCCCTTCCTCCTCTCCCTGCCTCTTTCTCCTCTCTCTCTCCTCTCTCCCCCTTCTCTCTCCTGTCTCTCTTCTCCCTCCCTCCCCTTCTCTCTCCCTGTCCCTTTCTCTCTCTCTCTCNTCTTTCTTTCTTTCTTTCTTTCTTTCTTTCTTTCTTTCTTTCTTTCTTTCTTTCTTTCTTTCTTTTTCTTTCTCTCCTCTCCTTCTTCTCTCTCTCCCCTCTCCCTCTCTCCCTTTCCCCTCTCTCCCTTTTTTCTCTCTTCTCTCTAGCTCTCTCTCTCTCTCTCTCTTCGGCTAATAAATTTATTATCATATCATTGTCCCTCTTAAATGGGTCAGCCCCCTGCTCCCTAATTAAGGAAGGACATTCAGCTCTAGTGTTGTGCATTCTTCCTAGGGATTGTAAGGTGGAGTGACGTGGTGTTAGCTCCATCGGAAGACAGGCGGACTCTATAGCAGATCACGGTTCTGAAGATTACCCTAATTACAAGTGATCAACATCCAGAGATTTCGTGTCCTTCATATTCACCCCCTCCGCACTGTCCCTGGCAAGCCGCAGAGAGGAAATTCTCAGATAGGGAAGACTGCACCAGTAGTTTAGCGCAGTAAGATTTATGACTAGCCTTTCCAAATATGTTGATCTCTTTAATTGTAATAGTTTGGGCCTGCTGTTAGCTTTTTGTTACAATAAAGAAACTGAAATAGAACAGTTGCTTGGCAAATAGAATCGGAGGAGTGTTTCATCTAGGGCGGGCTGGGCTTAGCATCGAAGGCTCTCTGAAACTGGGCTTACCACACTCGTTATATTTATTTTATCTATTAAGAAAATTGATATGCCCCACTCAAGTCACAGAGATGCTGGGCGGCTTATAGAAATAACCCCAATTTGGTGGTGGTGGTTGTTGTTCAGTTGCTAAGTTGTGTCTGACTCTTTGTTCTGACCTCGGCTTCACCAAATCACAAAACAGACTCCTTGTCCTGACAAACCCCCTTTTTTTAGGCTAATATGAATTCCTCTCGTTCACATCCAGCAAAGTCCCGGCAAAGAGTATTTCAAGGGTGAATTGCAACCACAGACCGTATCAGGCTTGGAGAGCTGCCAGGCCGATAGCTTCCAAGTGCAATGCTGTATAAGAAAATACTTGGCAAGGAGTATCTGAGAGTCATGAACAAATCTTCACACTAATTAAAGGAATTAATTGTCTCCTGCAAACCCCACTCCTCTTTTGCTCCTCTTTATTCTAGGGGAGAGGGGCCATTCACCGTCCACTGTTGTGCCTTTACTACTTTTTTTTTTTGAAAAATATTTTATTTGATTTTTCAATAAACACAAACTATACACAAACAAACACAAAACATAAAAACATAAAACTTCTTTTTTGGAAAGCGGCTTCCCCCCGGGGTTAACAGTCTTTTTTTTATACAGACATAAATTTCAAATTCATGCTTCACTTTTTATTCATTTTCATATCTTATTTACCATTTAACACATTTTTCTACATAGCTTCTCCCTTCTTTTTTCGCTCAAGTCTTAATATCTATTTTAATTATTTCGTATCTCAAATTTAAATCAATTTATGCGTATATCTTTTGTCTGTTCTATTTCAAATTTCTTATTATCTTTTCTCATTACAACAAAAATTTTCTCCTTGTATCACTGACTGAATGTATGACGCCTTTAAAACTTTGGCCCTAAATTAACGCTTAAATATATTATCACTACTTTTCATTCTGATTCTGCTTAGTAAGTTCTAAAGTAATACTTATATATAATAAAAAATAATAAAAAAGTAATAAGTTTATAATATAATTAAACAATAATCCATAGCAAATTAAGCTCTATTATTAAATCCAGTTTTCTCTAAATTTATTCTAAAATAAATACAACACAATACAATCTTATGTTACTGTTTGCAGAGTCTCTTTTTTAATCATATGTTTTACATTACTCACTATCTCTGAATAAATCTTGTTTCTCTTAACATCTTGTTTTAAAACCTTTGTAAACTTCTCTTTCCTTTTTCCTTTCCTTTCTTCTGCCATCCTGCCTTTTTAACCCCCCCTTGTCTCTTAACTCCACCTTCTTACTGTATTCCCTCTTTTCTTTTGTGCTTTCTTGACATGTATCAATTTTTCAGCCTTATTTTTCCCTTTGGTTGTTTTTTTAATCTTAAATTCTCCATTCTTTTCCCCTTCTTTCCCTTTTTCTTCTCCAGCTAAAGGTTGTTTGTTCATTAAGATGGCTTCTCTCTTTATTTATCGCAATCTCTTGTTTTTTGTAGTTTCTGGTAGGTAGAAATTGCCATTTGCTAAAAAATGGAAAACAGATCCAGAAGAGCCTTCCCTTCTTTGTTCCTCTTCTTTTAAGCTTTTTAATTCAATTTCTAGTTCATCAACAAGTAGTGCCATTGTAAAAAGTTTTTTTTATACAAACCACAAATGTTTTTAGTCTTTCAATATATGATCAAAAGTCCCAAAGTCACGCAAGCCAATTCAAATATACACAGGACTGTTTCATGTTAGCCACTTCTTCTTTTTTACTTTCATCTTCCTGGAATTTATAGTTCAGTACAAAGCTCCAATTTAAATCATTACTTTTAGAGTCTTGTTTAGCAGTTTAGTCTGTTCTTATAAATTCCAAGCAGCCTCCTCCAAAAAAATCATTTAATATTTATTCTTTTTCCTCTCCTTCCAACTTTATAGCAAAAAATGTTTCTCTTTTTTTTTTCCCTCTGATGCTCAGAAAATCTTTATTTACTCCCTTGGATTTAGTTTTCAAGATTACCTGCTTAATGCCAAAGGGGTTTTTTCCTATTTACTTTTTCTGCTCCATTCATGTTGCTATCACCCGTGTAAGGAAGGAGAGTGAGAAAAGAACAAACTTTTCCCTTTTAACTTTCATTTGCGCATTTTTTCTGTCTTCGTTCAGTGAACGTGTATCTTGTAATGAAGCTTAAATTTTTTTTTCCAGTGGTGTTTTAAAATGTACTTATTTATGCCGCGGTTTAGCCAAAACTTTACACTTTCTCAGCTTCCTCCTGTACATTCTTATCCGGATGAAAAGCTTCTTTGTGGCAGCCGATTGCTGTTACTGCCACTCTACGCTTTCGGAAAATAGGGAGTTAAGTCAGCTGAGGAGGGGGGTTGTGATTCCCCCGGACCCCTGCTGGATCTCCCCTATCTTCAGTTACCTTTACGGGGTAACTATAGCCTCCAAATCCACCTGGATCGAGGGCACTCCAGCAGCGAGCGCAGCAGAAACTGTGCACAATCACGGATTCCTGCCACCACCGAAGTCTTGCAAACCGGAAGTCCTACCTGTGCCTTTACTTCCAAGTCAACCCTTGTTCCTTAACTGTTCCCTTCTCCTGGAAGCTCTGCACATTTGCACATAAGGAACAGGCTCCAGCTATTCTTCTTCCCAACTGTTCTCCGACTCTGAAGGCAGCTGATAACTGTCGGATGGCCCTGGCCCCATATCTGCCTCCCATGCAGAACCCTCATCAGAGCCTTCCCCAGACTCCAGGACTGGCCCATGATCCTCCCCAACCTCCTCACTGTCCAAGTCTGCCACCAGCTCTCTTGGCTATTGGTGGGCCAAAACACCCATGGAGTACAGTACACTAGGTCCTCCTGCCCTCAACTGTCTTCTAGAGTTTGTCCAAATTCATTGCATCAGTGACACCATCCAACCATCTACTCCCCTGCTATCTTCTTCTCCTTTTGCCTTCCATCTTTCCCAATATCGGGGTCTTCTCCAAGGAGTCCTCTCTTCATTAGGTGGCCAAGAATGAGCTTCAGCTTCAAGATCTGTCTCTCTTATATGGAAAGAATTCTGCCAAATTTGGAAGGCTAATGACTTGTTGCTCTTGACATATTACAGAATGCAAATTCAATTCAATGCCCCAAACCAGAATATGATGCTTCCAGCACAGGACCAGTTGAGTTGTCATGCATATTCATCTGTTAAGATGTTCAAATTTTTGGAAGTTCTTTCTGCAATACACCTCCTTATTCTTACGTCTACCCGAACACAGCCAGTGTAAAAATATTGTGTAGTGATCACAGTCTGGCAGCCCTAATACTGAACTCTGAGTTGAGTGGGATGGGGAAAGGAGATGGATTTTCTATCTGTAAATTCTTCCTAACATATTTGAGGTGAGGTGGAAAAGGATTACCAAAATTTTAGCTTTGAATAGAAATTGGATTTACCCAAAACACTTCTAAAAAAAAAAGAGGTATAGAGCATGATTGACAGAGAAGTACCATCGGAGAATTGTGGAGCTTATGATAGGCTACACAACTAAAACAGAGTACAAGGCTTAAATTGAGGAGCTGATGAACATTAAACCTTGCACTTATTTCTCATACTCATCAACCAAAATGAGGAAAACAATCTGTGAGGTTTCATGTCTTGAACAATGTTGAAAAAGTACCAACAGAAAGAAAAAGACAGTCTTTGACGAACCGTTAGACCTCAGATTAGGTGAATTAATTAGGAAATTAAGATAGCAATAAACACAGCAAATGGACCTGTGTTTATGCATGTGTGAATGAATCAGAGATCGAAAAACCAATTTGCTGAGCTTTTTGGAATCTCTGCTTGTGAATTATTAAGTCGATGGAAAGGTGCACAGAATAACATTTTGAAAGCAGTACCTATATTTTTCTAACAACTTTACTAGCGTTGACACTTCTGGGCTTTAGATTTATCAGAATATTTGAAACTTTTCTGTAGAAAGTGTGCTGAGCAATTTCTTTTAAAGCTCTGAGCAATGTCGAAAGTGTGCGAAGCAACTGTCCATATAATACACATATATAAAACATAATAAATAAAAATGGAGTAGCATATCAATAAATTCAGGGGGCTATTAAATTGCCAGCTAAACTGAGCAGTCTTGATGATTGTTAAAGAAGAGATACTATTTCAGATTACCAGAACTGGATTTTAAGGGAAAGGAGTTTCGGGAAAAAAGAAAATAGACTATTTTATTTTAGCCACGGGCCTTCTGCTCTGCCACATTTTTGTTGAGACAGGGGTTAAAAAGCAAGCTGTTATAATATTTTTTAATCTGCTAATTAATAGCATGCTTCTAAAAATAGAAAGCCTTTTAAACACCAAATCCTGTTTTTCTGAGTCACATTTATCAAATATCAAAAGTTTGGCTGTTTATTGTGTTTCTTTAACCAATCATTAGGCCTTTTTTTTTTTCATGCAACATAAAAACCCAGATATCTAAAAAATAAAAATAAAGGGTGCCCAAGGTAAAAGAAATATTAAATTTGATGGGAATGTTTTATGTCAACAGTAACCTTTCTGCTGGGCTCTTTAGATAAAACTGGAGGAGGATAACCCAAAGCATGGCGTAGAGAAAGGAAAAAAATAACTCCCTCGCTTATTCATCTTAGTCTAAAATCTATTTTACCCATTGCAGTTTGTTGGCATTGTTTGATGATACAGCACCCGAGCAGAGTATTAGATTATAAGCAAAGGAGATTCCCAATTTAATAGTTACTTGTAGAAATTGAAGTATTTCCCCCCAACCCCCTTTTAATATCTCAACATCTTCCCCCAAAGTAGCTGGCCTGTTCTCCTAATTTATCATCATACTACGCTTACACATAGAGAATAAGAAGGGGGGGGGGGAGAAAAGAAAGAAAGAAAGAAAGGAAATAAAAGGAAAGAAAGAAAGAAAGAAAGAAAGAGAAGAAAGAAAGAAAGAAAAAAAAATCCTATAATGGAATGGTTTGCATTCTTTCCTAGCGTGATTTATTTCCGTCACAAGACTTAAATATTATATCGCAAGGCAGATGCCTTGTCAGTATCAAGTCACGGCTATCCTGCCTTTGATTTATTTATTTATTTTAACTCCTAGAGCACATGATGCTATTTTCAGATATCTTTGGAAGGCTTTTGTTCTCTGTGTTGGCAACTCACTGTGAGTTGCACTGGTGTTGGTTGATGTCTGTCGTTTTACCTAGTTTTTTCCTCCTGATTCTTGGACATCGTTTAAGGACATCGGCTACCAAAGGCACAATATTAGATTAAACAGGCCTCTCTGAAATGGAGAGGCACTCGGATTCCCATGAGGAACAAAGGGCTGCAGAAGTTAAACCAGGCTTAATACCGGTAGTAGCAACTGTGAGAGGGATTGTAGGGGACAACCAGTTAAATATGAATCAGCAGTGTGTGGCGGCAGCCAAAAAAACCAACGCAATCCTAAATTGCATAAACAGAGGGGTACAATCAAGATCAAGGGAGGTATTAATACCACTCTATAAAGCCTTAGTAAGGCCACACCTAGAGGACTGCACCCAGTTTTACTCACCACACTATAAAAAAGATTGTTGAGACTCTGGAAAGAGTGCAGAGAAGAGCAACCAGGATGATCAGGGGACTGGAGACTGAAACATGCGATGAACGGTTGCAGGAACTGCGCTTGGCTAGTTTAGGGAAGAGAAGAGAAGGACCAGGGGAGACAGGAGAGCAGGGTTCCCAATATTTGAGGTGCTGCCACAGAGAGGAGAGATCAAGCTATTCCCCAAAGCACCCGAAGACCAGACAAGGAATAATGGATGGAAACTGACCAAGGAGAGAAACAACGTAGAAATAAAGATAAATTTTCTGACAGTGAGAGCAATTGACCAGTGGAACAGAAGTTCCTCCAGAAGTTGTGGGAGCTTCATCCCTGGAGGCTTTCAAGAAGAGACTGGACTGCTATTTATCAAAAATGGTGTCGGGTCTGCTTGGGCAGGGGGTTGGACTAGATGACCTCCAAGGTCGCTTCCAACTCGATTAATCTGTAATCAATACATGGACAGACTTAACCAAGTGATGAAGTTAGCATCATGGTTAAAGTGACTGCTTTGATTAAAAAAAAAAGACACAATAACTTTTACTTCGACTTGGAAACCGCTTCTGGACTTTATGCTCGATATGGGAAAAAATGAACTTTTTATTTCAGTGTTTACTGATGAGATAGGTTTGTTGTTATACAAATGGTTAGTTTTTACTATTGTGAAAAAAATGTTAAAAGTTGAGGTTTGATGTTATTATTTTACTGCACCAAAGGAAGTCCGAAGACAATGCCTTTTCTTGTGTTTTCCCCTCTTTTCAATACTTTTCCCTTCCTTTTTCCCTCCCCTACCTTTCCTACTATTTTCTTTTGTGTTTTTGTATCTTATAGTATTCATGAATTCTTCTTCTTCTTCTTCTTCTTCTTCTTCTTCTTCTTCTTCTTCTTCTTCTTCTTCTTCTTCTTCTTCTTTCTTTCTTTCTTTCTTTCTTTCTTTCTCTTCTTCCTCCTCCTCTACTTCTTCCTCCTCCTCCTCCTCTTCTTTCTCTTTCTCTTCTTCCTCTTCCTTCTCCTCCTCCTGCCCCCCACCCCATGTTCACACTGGATTTGGCATTTTTGTCAACCTATCGAGTCCTTTCCAAGGACCTGGATAGGCAGATATGGATATTTGATGGTATTACAGATATCATCGCAGGATGGAAGCTCTCCCAAGTAAAGCTGCCTTCTGCAATTGACTGATGGCAAATTTGTCAATGTCGACAATGATGTTTCAAGCAGTGCTCCAGTTGCACCTATTCCTATCGATAGTACCCTTGCTTGCCTTTGACACGGTCCTTCTATTTCCTATTTATCAGCCTCTATATTTATATCATTCTTCTTCTTATTTTCAGCTTGGAGCTCAGAGTAGGTCTGGAGCAGATTCTCTTCCCCGGAGTTCCCATTTGGCACCGATGCCATCAGCCAGTTAATAGACAGGAAAGGAGACCAAGTTAATGACAGTTCTCTAAACAGCTGTTGCATGATTCAGCTCTGCTACCTGAGTTAATTAATCAGCACCTTGCTGGCACTTCAACGTTTTAATATCAAATATGTTCGGCAAAGTCTTAACAGGGTGATCCCTTTCCCAGAAGAGGTTAGCTCCTGCCAAAATCATAAACGGAAAGAGGATTTGATCATTTTCTGCAGAGAGCAATACTTTGGTGAACTAAATACAGGTTGTTTTTTTCTAATTCCTTCCTCCCCTTTCCTTATATAGGTAGTCCTTGATTTATGACCACTGTTGAGCTCAACATTTCTGTCTCAAAGTGAGGCATTTGTCAAACAAGTTTTGCCCCACTTTATGGGCCTTTCTTGCTCCGGTTGCTAAGTGAACCATGGGCAGCCCATAAATTGTAAGGTGAATCCCGCTTCTCCATGGACTTGTGTTGCATTTCGCTGGCAACCTGCAGAGATTTCAGTAGAGTCGGACAGTGGGGAGGAACATGGGCCAGTCCTGGAGTCTGGGGATAACTCAGACAAGGGTCCTGCATCCGATTCAGAAATGTGCCCAGGGCCATCTGGGATTTATGTGCTAACTCTGGAGCTTCCAGAATCTGACATCAGTGAGGCAGAGGAACAAGGGGCGCCTGTTCCCAGTGCGCGCTTGTGCAGAACTGCTAGAAGGCAAGAACAGTTAAGACAAAAGGAGCGACTCGGGAGTAAGGCTTGGAGGTGATTGACCCCTCCCATAAGATATAAAGGAGGAACAAAGGGACAGGAACCTTTGCAGGAAGCAACTTTGTTTGTACCGGTCGGTTTGAAACCTGTAGCTCCGTGTGGACTTTGTGCTCCATTTGGTCTTGTTCAGCTAATTGGCAATTTAGTCATTGACAGCATTTCAAGGAAGAGAAAGATGGGTGCTTATCAGACTTATCCTGAAGGACTTTGGCAGGCTTTCATGGGACTATTTACAAACTATTTGAGACTCATTACAGGCTGTAAGTGACTATAATTCACAATGGTTGAAATAAAACAAAAAGTTATTGGGACTAACCTGTGTTTGTTAATGTCTCAGGAAGCCTTGGTCAGAACAGGTTGCCCATCAGGAGGTTGCAAAAGGGGATCATGTGACACCCCACCACCACCAAGGACACTGCAACCGTCATAAATAGGACTCAGGTGTTGAGCATCTGAATTTGGATCCCTTGACTACGGGGATTTCTGCAAAGGTTGTAACTGGTGAAAAACGGTCCTAAGTTAACTTTGTTCAGTGCCGTTGTGACTTTGAGCAGTTGCTAAATAATAAGTTGAGAACTATCTGTATTAAAGAAGAACCTGGAAAGTGGCTCCCATGTATTTTCTAAGATTTACCAATGATTTTCCTTTTCCTGCTGGGAATAAGTGTGCAAACATCAGATGATGGGTTGTCAGCTTAATCTGGAGGATTTTAAGAAGTAACCAGACAGTCCCTTGTGTGAAATAGGATAGGGTCTCCTGCTTGAGCAGTTCTATTTTGATTGGTTTAATTGAAATATGCAATATGGAATTTGCTTTCAGGAGGTTGACAATTGAGGAAACTTACACTGTCCAATCTCATGAGTGTGGAAATGATGTACATTTGGGGTCTTACAACGGACTCAGGAAAGAGTTGCTTCAAAGCTGTCCTCCATCTTTGGTTTTGAGCAGGAGATGTTTTGAATTCTGCCTAGTGGGTCAATAATGCATTAATGCTTCATGAGTGAAAATGCAAACAACCTTAAACCAATGAGAATGACATCTGGGTATTTTGACTTGTGCCTTTGGTTTCAGTTCCGAAATGAATGCTGGGAGCGGTTTTTTGGTTTTCTGTTCAACTGTCTGATTATAACACCTGGTTTCCAACATTTTTTGTAATCCTTCTCCCACATGGCTGATAAATTGGAATGGGAATTAATTTTCAATGTTCAATTCAGACTAGAGTTGGAAGGGACCTGGCAGGTAATCTAGTCTGGTGGTCACCAACCAGTGGGCCACTGGTAGTCCACGAGAAAATTTTGGTGGTCCGCAGAGAAATGTTACCAAAGCAATTAATCCAGGCTGCACGGAAACACAAGGCTGCGCTGCCCACATGGCCCACATGAACATAAGGCTTGTGTCGGTTGCATTGTGAACAACATGGGGCAGTGAGGGGAGGGGGGAAAGGGGGGGGGGAGGAACTTGTCCCATGTGCCTGACCTGGCCACTGTTCTGCTTCCTTCTGCTTCTTTCTTCTTCTGCTTTTGGCTGTATGCAAGGAAAGCAGCAAAAGTCTTTCTTTCCCTCCCTCAAATTCTGCCAGAAATGAATCTTTGGGAGCCTGCAAGGCCTCCTGCTCCAAGAGGCTGTGCTGGCGTGACAAGTCTCATAAAGATTCATTTCTGGCAGAGTTTGGGGGAGAGAAAGAAAGACTTCTGCAGCTTTCCTTGCATGAAGCAAAAAGTCTCTCTGTCTCTCTCTCTCTCTCCCTGAGAACGGAGCTGGAGATAGTATCCTGCAATCCCAAATAAAGAATGATAGGAAAAAAGATAGGAAAACAGTGGTGGTGGTGGGGTTTCCTGTATATTTTTTTGGGGGGGGGATTTTCCCAGGGTCTCTGGTCCACGGGATTTAAAATTATGAGTTTGGTGGTCCCTGAGGTCCAAAAGGTGATGGCGACCCCTGTCCATTTCAGACAATCAGCTGTGCAGCCTCTTCTTGAAAGCCTCTGTAACAAGCCTCTTAAAAACCTCTACTGTAAATACTGTAGCAGTGTTGGGATTCAAAATTTTTTTACTACCAGTTCTGTGGGGATGGCATGGCTTGGTGGGTGTGGCAGGGGAAGGATACTGCAAAATCCCAATTCCTTCCCCACCCCACTAACCTGCTTTCCAGCTCTTTTCTCCTATGTAGGGAAACCAAAAAAGACCAAGCCGATCAGCTGGGACTCAATGGGACACAGAATAGATGGGGTTGGGGCCAGTCAGAGGTGGGATTTGCCGATTCTCCAAACTACTCAAAATTTCCATTACCGGTTCTCCAGAACTGGTCCAAACTGGCTGAATATCCACCTCTGCGCTGGAGGCTGATTTTTGTTGGCTTCTTCTCATAAAAACCACAATAACACCAACTGTCTTGTGTAAGGCAAAGAAAAACACACTGGTTTAATGTGCATTATAAGGAGACACATTCTCATTCATTTCTTTAATTACCCCCAAGCTACTAAACTGAAAAATAAATACATCACAGGGAACTTCCAGATTATAATTTCCAATCCGACGAGGGATCCCAACATGTCCTCCAGCAAACAGATATAATTATTATTTCATAGTTTTATTTGTTATTTTGTTTTATTTTTTCTATTTTGCAAGGTATACCACTGATTCCTGAAGTCTCTGGGCCCTTTAGCAAAATAATAAGAGAGAGTTTCAATTAAAAGGCATTTTGAAAAGTTAGCTGTTAAAATGACCCATTCATTCCTACCCAGACACATATCTCTCCAGGACCTTCTTAAAACTAACAGGAACACTGCGATTACCAGCTTTACAATTTGAAGATTGTTCTGGTGCTCACACATTCCCCCCCTCTTGGGATGTGAAGTTCATGGTCCTTTAGGGAATTGAAGCAATTTTGGTGTTTCCCTTCCCCCTCCCTCCCTCTTTCCTTCCCTCCCTCCCTCCCTCCTTCCTTTCTTCCTTCCTTTCTTCCCTCCCTCCCTCCTTCCTTCCCTTCCTCCTTCCTTCCTTCTTTCCCTCTTTCCCTCCCTCCTTCTTTTCTTCCTTCCTTCCCTCCTTCCTTCCTCTTTCTTTCTTTCTTTCTTTCTTTCTTTCTTTCTTTCTTTCTTTCTTTCTTTCTTTCTTTCTTTCTTTTTTTCATCTTAGGTTTTCCAGTTCGACTCACTTTCATTTGTAGGTTAGCTTCAATAAAATTTTCAGAGGATGGAGAATGGGTGTTTTAGCAATATGGAAATACCTTTTTGCTAAAAATGATAGGTAGATATCTGAGCCCATGATTAGTCTAGGATGAAACTTTTCTCCAAAACTGTTCCAGGCCTTTGTTCATTTCTTTTGAGATAATTTGGGTGGTGCAATACTCTTTTAAATGTGGAATTGGGAAGAAAATTTCCCTGAAGTGGAATAAATCAGCCCACGAATGAACAGATCTACCTTCTTGTGCTCTTTATAATGTTTTCCTGACATCTAATTAAATCAGATTTTAATTAAGTGATTAAAATTAAGTGATAACTGAATTAAGTGATAACTGTCATAACTCTTCCATGCCTTCTTCGCTTCTGGTTGCTCGAAAGGCCTGGTCCATAAATTATCCACTTAAAGGTTCCAGCTGAAAAATAAATTATGACAGAGTAGAATATCGGGTGATCGAATGCCGATTACCAGCTAAACCAGCTTTTAAAAAAGATTGAACCCTTTAATGGAGGACATGGGGACCAATGGCTCTTGAGAGCTTTGGGATTGTCTCTGTAGGCCATCTGCTGAAAGGCTAATGGGCTTCCTGGGTCGGTTGGTTGACCAACATGAGAATGGACCACTGGAATATCATCAGGACACTGTTTTATGTCCGCATCCTTAAGCCCATGTCCCACTGCACCAACGGATGCAAAGAGGATGTAAAACGTTAAAAAAAAACTTGCCATCCGTTGGAAAATGCGATGCATCCGTTGTGAGTCACTGCATACGTGTTTCATACGCTCTATCCCTCCAGCATCCGTCCATTGAGATTTCATCCGCCTAAGAAGTTTTGAGCTGCACAAAACTTTGTGAACGGATGAACTTTCCGCTGTGTACGATGTAAATCCATGACATCGAGCAACAAATGTTCTATGTCCGTTTATCATCCGTTAAACGTTTGCTGTATCCTCTCTGCATCCTCTGGCATCCTCGCAACTCACATCCGTTGCAGCTGAAAACGGAAAGAGGGAGAAACAAAAGGTTACACGGAATGTCCCACACAGCGTTAGTAGCACGGAAATAGAAAGGATGCGCAGTGAACGGTTTGCATCCATATACATCCGCTAGGCTTCCTATGAACATCGTTTAAACATCCCCGCTACATACTACCCAATGTCCATTCTTTTCCGCTTCTTTTCCGTTCTTTCCGTTCTCTTGCAAATTTTTGCCACTTTTTGGAGCGGATGACAACGGATGGAGCCACCCCTGAAATTTTGCTCATCCGCTGTGTTCTTTATGCATACGTTTTGCATCTGTCGGCCAGTGGGACAGGGCCTTTAAATCTGCTATAAAATGATATACCCAGAGATGGTATTCAGCCTGTTCAGACCAGTTCTGCCGTACTGGTTGCAGAAATTTTGAGTAGTTCAGAGAACTGGCAAATATCACCTCTGACTGGCACGCACGCTCACATTTTTGGTGAAACTGTGGTGGGATTATTTGAAATCCACCACTGGATACACTGTTCTGTTTTCAGTTAGCAGGAAATGGGAGATTCAGACTGTCAACATCATCTTATATTGTTGACGTCCATAAAATTAGATTCACATTTCAAAGGAACAATTAGTCTAGGCTTGCAATGACATTAATTAATATATGAAACGAATTCTCTGAACAACTTTCCTTCCAGAGATCAGCCTGCGGGGGTCACATTCAGCAATTAGATTGCTCCTAAACGTATTAATAAGTGCAGACACCCAGCCATCCTCTACTGCTAAAGCACTTGTCAAAGATTATTTTGACACTCTCAACGTGTGGAGACAACATTGTAGAGAAAAACTGCCTCTCACAATCTCAATGCTTTCCTTACATTGTGGGGGGGGACGACCACCTGGCTTTAACTAGCCCTATATCATCCATGAAACTCAAATATTTGGCCCTCTCATGAGAAGAAAGGACTCATTGGAGAAGAGTCAAATGCTGGGAATGATGGAGGGCAAAAGAAGAAGGGGACAACAGAGAAGGAGGGGGCTGGATGGAGTCCCTGAAGCAGTTGGCGTGAGCTTAAATGGACTCCAGAAGATGGTAGAGGACAGGAAGGCTTGGAGGAATGTTGGAGTTACGATGGATCAGATATCTCTGGACTCCATCAAATCCCCCTCATTCAAAGCAAAAATCTCTAGCCGCATCTCAGAAAAAATAAATTGGTTTATTAGAAATTGCCATGTTGCGTGGCTGTGTGCAGCCGGTACTAAACCACATCATACATTTCCCCCTTGACCCTGGTCTTTCCTTCACCCCCCTGGATGTGACAGTCTCCAAGAGTCATCAGTCATGCTCTCCAATATCCTCCTTATGCTCTGACAACTTTGGGCTGCTGAGTTGATATCTAGGCATTTAAAGAATGCCTTGTTTTCTTCCACTCCCTTTTTCTGGCAGCTAAAAAGACCAGAGTATCTTTTTAGTTGACACATGACTTTGCAACTAACAACAACAACAACAACATCATCCAGATGATATGGACAACCAAATTCGCATTTGTCATACAGGTGTCCTCTCTTTAAGTGGCCCAACATAAGGTCCCCGAATTGTGATTGCGTGCGTGTGTGGAGGGGCCAAAAAACAAACTAACCAACACATAGTGACAGAACCTACAATGGAAGTTTTGCTGAGACAAATGAAGTAAACTATATGTTTGTAATCTTCCTGTTAAAATTTCAGATTTTTCAGATTACCACGGTTTAAATTTTACCCCCGTGTTCCTTTTCAATTCTTTTCCTGGAACATGATTTGAATGCGCCATATACCATAAATAAATACATAGATAGATAAATCAACAATATAGTGCAGTCATAAGCCACGTTAACTTTTGAGGGGAAAATAAAGCCGAGACCACAACTGTCAGTGTTAAATTTAAAAGTTTGTAATATTTGGGTGCCAAGGGTTTATAATATATATCCAGTTGTGTTATAAAGCCAAAGAGGTTATCTGGAATAGCATTCCTATTTTGGGGTGTGTGGGTGAGTGGGAATTTATATTCCAATATAACGGGTGTCTGCACGTGTCCAACAGCCACCATATGTGACTCTGTGTATGTAATTAAATCTTAATAATAAAAAAAATCTGGCTTAAGCTTGCTCTGTGTAGATGTTCATGCTAAAGTAAAAGCAGGATTCTTCCTTAATCCCTCCTGAGCTGCAGGATGGTGTGTGTGTATGTGTGCGTATTTAAACACTGCAGATAAAAAGGGACTTCTCTTCTTAATCCAGCATTTCAACCACGGCTTACTTTCAAATTTGCACTATATAAATACACATCTCTTCACTGTGGTCCTCTGAGGAGTGTGTTGCTGAAAAGAAAGAACAGATTTATTCCCTCTTTGCCGAAAAGGTTCCTTGTTGTAACTCAGGAAGATAATGGAAAAAAAAAAGCCCTTTGCAAGGGAAACAATCCGCTAGGCTACAAGTTTGCCTTTTATTTCAAAAACATGCTTATAATTAGGAGGTGGAATGGAATCCCTGCCATTGTTAAATACCAGCGTCTGTTTCAGGGAGTTAGTTATGTGGTTGGTATATTTTTCTAGAATAGAACAGATACAGATTAACAGAGTTAGGAGGGACCCTGTAGGTTATCTAGTCCAACCCCCCACTCAAGCAAACCCTATACCATTCTTGACAGATGGCAGTCCAGTCTCTTCTTGAAAGCCTCCAGTGATGAAACTCCCACAACTTCTGAGGGCAACTTCTGTTCCATGGGTTGATTGTTCTCNAGTGATGAAACTCCCACAACTTCTGAGGGCAACTTCTGTTCCATGGGTTGATTGTTCTCCCTGTCAGAAAATTTCTCCTTATTTCCAGGTTGAATCTCCTTGATCAGTTTCCATCTATTATTCCTTGTCTGAATTTCAGGTGCTTTAGAAAATAGCTTAACCCCTTCCTCCTCTCTGGGGCAGCCCCTCACATATTGGGAACACTGCTCTCCTGTCTCCCCTGGTCCTTCTCTTCACTAGACGAGCCCAGATCCTGCAACTATTCTTCATATGTTGTAGCCTCCAGTCCCCTAATCATCCTGGTTGCTCTTCTCTGTACTCTTTCTGGAGTCTCAACATCTTTTTTTATAATGTGGTGAACAAAACTGAATGCAGTACTCTAGGTGTCGTCTTACTAAGGCCTTATAGAGTGGTATTAGCATCTCCCTTGATCTTGATTGTATTCCTCTGTTAGTGCAATTTAGGATTGCATTGGCATTTTTGGCTGCCGCTGCACACTGTTCATATTTAATTGGTTGTCCACTAAGACTCCAAGATCCCTCTCATAGTTGCTCGAGATCTGGAAGTGCTGAGGTTGGGACAAGGAAGGTTGCAGAGAAGCAGGGATCTTATCTTCTACCGTTTCCCCATTTTTTTTGGAAAATAAACGCAAGTTGACCTAATTTAATTAACTCCAATTGTGTTTACAGACCTTCTCCTTTGATTTGTGGATTGGGTCTGGATAACTAATCTGGGGGTTTGAGGAAGTTTGAGTAAAAGATTTTCTCCCATTTGCTTTTTTTATTTGATTTAATTTCAGCTTACCTAGTGCTTCTCTGACTGTTGTGGATTCTGTTAGTGCTTTAAGGGAAGATGGAAATGGTGTAAAGAATAAAATATATGTTGATAGAGAGCTTCTGACAGCGGAAAGGAGGAGAACTTGAACAAACGATTGTGGAGTTGAAATTATTTAACCTGAAGAATTGCATTTTGCAGTTGACTAAGAGAGAAATAAAAGAAGTACAGCAGTTGTTTGTAAAAGCAAGATTGATCAGACATCTCTTGCCTACGGTTCTTATGGAAATCTGTCTCAAGTTATCTGTTATTATATTTTATTTTATTCTAAAGGAGTCACATTTTAAGGGAAAGATGTCTTAAGCATCAGGGCAGTAAACTTCTAGGATTCACCACAATTTTTGTATAAGATACACCGGCTACCAAGGATTAGCAGGAATAATAACAATGGTATTAACTATAATACAGTCATCTCAAACCGGAGCATATAAATTTAATTAACAAATATTCAATAAATAAACAAACCACAATACCATGGCTATTGCATCCAAACGCATGAGCTTTTGTTGCTATCAAAGGAACATTTTGTTTCTTTCTGAAATATAACTAGTTAAGCCCATGAATTGCATGAAGCAAAAAATGGACAACAATAAAAAAAATTCATCTGCATTTGCACACTTGATACAAATCCATCTCCATGTTTGAATAATAGCCCAGAGTAGAAGTTACTTTCAAGAGCAAGAGAATTATTTTTCACCCTCTTAAAGTAAACGGTAGCCTCTGGAGAATGGGATTAAAGGAAAAGATTAAATTGTTAATTTTAGTTAAACACTGAACCTAAAAATAACATGTTGAAATTTAAAAAGCATATTCTCAAATACATGGTAATATTAACAGTGAAAAGTCTGGCTTCTGATGGCTTTTTGAAATGCCGAAAGGTAAGAGGTGAAGAGAGACTTCAGTTCCATCATCTGGAGCAACCTACAGAAAAACCTTCTCATCGTACAGAAGAATAATTGGCTGGAGGAGGTGACCAGGCTGAGCCTAAGGGAGGAGGCATTAAACACATCATTGGTCTTGAGTCCTTGCATGTCCACAAGAGATTTCAGTCCAGCCCTCTTTGAAATCAATTGACTCTTATCTACCAGGGGTGGACTTCAAAAATTTCAGCAACGGGTTCTCTGCCTGGTTGCTGGGTGAGCGTGGCCATGCTGGGCTGGACTACTTGGCCTCTTGTACCACAGTGTGTGTGTAGGGGGGGGACTGTTTTCACCTTCCCCAGGCTCCGGAGGGTTTCCTCGAGCCTCTCAGATGGCGAAAACTGCCTCTCCCAGGCTCTGGAGGCCCTTCAGAGGCTGGAAACGGGCCCACTTCTGGACTTCTGGAACTTCCGTGAGGCCCGTTTTCCCCCCTCCCCAAACCTCCATGTGGGCCCTGCACTTACCTTGCATCCAAAAACAGGCTGCATGGAGAATCCTGGGAGGGGTGGGGTCAGGTGGGAGGGGCAGGCAGGGCTGGGTGGGTTGGGCCAGCCAGAGTTGGGATTTGGCAGTTCGCCGAACTGGCCATAATGTTAGATATAGGTCTGCCCGAACCTGCCCAAACCTGTAGCAGCTCACCCCAGTTATCTAGCCCCAATTTGCTTTGTGTCAGCATCCCAAACCCTCCAGACAATTCAGAACTCCAAGACAAAGCCCATCAAAGTAAGAATCTATTAGAGAAGTCATAAATCTTGATTCAGATTCTGGGCTGCTACTTTGACTGTTAGTAGTTCAGATTCTTGTCAAGAGCTCAAGATTGATCTGAAATTGATGGGCATGATTTGCTGTTTCTCCGAACTGCACAGAATAATAATCGGTTCTATAGAACCAGTCCGAACCAGTAGAATCCCACCTCTGTGTCAGATGTATGCGGGGGGGGGGGTATTTACAGATTAACAGAGTTGGAAGGGATCTTATAGGTCATCTAGTCCAACCCCCCACCCAAACAGGAGACCCTACACCATTTCTGACAAATGGCAGTCCAATCTCATCTTGGCTTTGGAGATGGTTTGAATATTCCAAGAGAAGCACATAAATGTGGCTGAACGATTTGCCCATGTCCCATTCTTCTACTTCTTTCTTTCTATGTTATTCTTCTTTTCCATTATAAGAAGCAGATTTAGATAGCTAGGGGGGGATGAAAAATATGTGAGTGGGAAACTATATAATGTTACAATTTGGGGAAAATGATTAAGGGCTAATTCATGAATTCATTGAAATTAAATTTGCTGGCCTTTCTTGCATAGTTCTGATTACAATTTTGTAACATGAGAGCTGTTTTTTTTAAATATTATTGTTATTATTCAGAGCTGTTTTTTTTAAATATTATTGTTATTATTCTGAGTTTTGCCAAGAGAGAAGATGACCAGAAATGTACTTGGCTAAACTTTGCAAGAGAAGAAAGCTTTCCATTCTGCCTGCAAGGCAGCTCCCAGATGGTGTCCTCACCTCTTGCCTTTCTTGGGATAATCCTCTTCATCTGGACAGTTGGATCTCTCTTTCCAACATGACTTTTCTTAAATGCGGGCAGGTGTGCCATTTGTGCCAAGATGTGCTGAACCAACTTCTTGGTTCAAGAGATTCTGGCTGCCATGTTTCTGGAGTAGAGCTTGGAGTTGAAGGGAATGTAGGTCAGGGATAAGGAAGGCAACAATTCTCCCCTACTTGGTATATTTTTTTAAAAAAATGTTTTAATGAGTCAATTAAGTGAAAAGATGTCATATGTTTGCATCTATGGAGCCCCGGTGGCGCAGTGGTTAGAGTGCAGTACTGCAAGCTACTCCCATTACAATTTGGCAGATCGAATCCCACCAAGCTCAAGGTTGCTTCAGCCTTCCATCCTTCTGAGGTGGGTAAAATGAGGACCCAGATTGTTGGGGGAAATATGCTGACTCTGTAAACTGCTTAGAGAGGGCTGGAAAGCAGTATAAAGTGGTATACAAGTCTAAGTGCTATTGCTATTGCTTTCTAGCATCCTATTTATTTGTGGCGATGCCTTTGGCCCAGTGATGGGCTTCAACATTTTTTTACCACCAGTTCTGTGGGCATGGCTTGGTGGGCACGCTTTGCACGCATACAGAGGGTTTGATACTGACCTTCTCCTGCAATCTGGACTCTCCCTGTGTGTTCAACAGCTGTGTCAGTGTTCCAGCAACCCTCCATTCTGCCCAATAACTCCGAGACAGACATCTTCTTAAAGATTCCTTTTATTTTGGATAGTTAACTGGCACAACTGGGGAATCCCAAATCTGAAAGTTTTGGGCTTCCTTGGAATAAGTAAAAACTACAAAACCCATCACCTGCATCCATCATCACATCACATGACCCAACCGCCATCCAAATCAACTTGAGACTTCCTCTCACTTATGTGCAACACAACCTGACCTTGAATCAGAAAAACAATGTTATTATGTCTAACTAGATATACTTCAATAAATTCCCCCCTCCCACTTTCCCAGGCTCAGATGTGGCAGTGCGGGAGCATCTGATCTCAATATGGCCTCCAAAGCTGACAAGCTGATGTGCAGAAATTGGCTGTGCCACGCAAAGCAGCTGAGGTTGAAAAGTAGGAAATAAAGTTCAGAATAGAGCCGGGGCGAGTGGGAGGGCCCAGCAGCCGATTGTTGGAGTTAACCAGTTTGCTCACAGATGATCCTCGGAACTATCAGTTTGGCTGAACCAGGCTGAACCGGAAAAATATCCCTGCTTTGGCCTCACAATCACCCCACTATCTTGTATTAGGGCCTATTGCCAAGTTAATGAATTTGTCTGAATATTTTTCTGTATTTTCCCAATAGGTTTTATATTGGGTTGTTTTGTTTTTTATCTAGTTTGCTATCTTGATGCTGGGTTATGATTTGTTTGATATGGTTGGTTGCTAATCAATAAACAATAAGCTAACCAAAAATAATCTTCTTTTAACAAAATAGCAGAGCTGGAAGGGACCTTGGAGGTCTTCTAGTCCAACCCCCTGCTCAGGCAGGAAACCCTACACCAAGGATCTTCAAATTTGGCAAGTTTAAGACTTGTGGACCTTCAATTCCCAGAATTCCTGAGCTAAAATGACTGGAGGAGGAATTCTGGGAGTTAAAGTCCACAAGTCTTAAAGGTGTCAAGTTTGAGGACCACTGTCCTACACCATTTTGGACAAACCATTGTCCAAACTCTTCTTAAAAACCTCCAGTGATGGAGCACCCACAACTTCTGTAGAGAAGTTGTTCCACTGATTAATTGTTCTCCCTGTCAGGAAATTTCTCCTTAGTTCCAGGTTGCTTCTCTCCTTGACTAGTTTCTATTCACTGCTTCTTTTCCTGGTGCTTTGGAGAATAGGTTGACTCTCCTCTTCTTTGTGGCAACCCCTGATATATTGGCAGACTGCTATCATATCATCCCTTAAGGACTGAGATCATAATTTATCCAAAAGCGTTGAGTTTATGGTTTTTCCATTACCCTCATTCTCTTTCTCCTTCTTCTCTTTTGGCATACACATATCCAACTTACGTACAAATTCACATATGTATCTGACTCTTTTCTTAAAGTAAGTACTGAAGCATCTGTTGTGGTTCGCTGGCAGTCGGTGCAGATGGCAGCAGAATTGGACAGTGGGGAAGAACAGGGACCAGTCAGGGAGTCTGGAGAGGGCTTGGATGAGGATTCTGCAGCCGATGCAGAGATGGGGCCAGGACCATCTGCGAGTGGGGTGCTGTCTGAAGACGTCTCTGTGGTTATGTGGCCGGCAGGACTGAGCACCTTCGAAGACGCATGGAATGCTGTTCCTTTCCCACCAAATACTTGGCAAGAATGCAGGAACAGATCTTCACCCTAATGAACTAATTGTTTCCTGCAAAAGCCCCCTCCCCTTTTGCTCCTCTTTTATGCCCTATGGGAAGGGCCATTCATCATCCACCTGTGCTTTTACTCCCAAGTCAGCCCTTGTTCCTTAGCTGTTCCCTTCTCCTGGCAGCTCTGTGCATGTGCACACTGGGAACAAGCTCCAGCTGTTCTTCTGCCTCACCGATCTCCAACTCTGAAAGCAGCTGATAACTATCGGACAGCCCTGGCCTAATCTCTGCCTCCAATGTAGAGCCCTCATCAGAGCCTTCCTCAGCCTCCAGGACTGGCCCATGTTCCTTACTGTCTGAATCTGTTGCCAGCTCTGCTGGCCATTGGTAGGCCGCAACAATTATCTTTACAGGGATATGGGTATTAAATGATGAGAAAGTACATTGCTGTATCATAACCATACTCTGCATTGAGAAGTCACGTATGGAAAACTCACTAAGTTTATTATTCCATACCAGTGTCCGGAGCAAATTCTTACATCTCTATCACTTTCATCTCCAAGAGCTCAGGAATACCAGGACTGTAATATAAATCAACATTGTCGGTGAAATGGATAATATTTCTCAGCAGGGATTGAGTCTTTAAGAGGCATGGATTGTGTTCTTAGTGTTTTCAAACAACAAATAGAGGGTATTATTTATATTTCTTAAAGGCAGATGGTAGTTTCTTATCATTAAAACAGTATTGTAGTAATTACTTCAGCAACACAATCTAACCTAATGTGTATTAGTTTTGCTTTCTATAATCTAATATGCATTAATACTGCAACAGGCAGTGCTTACTAATGACTACATTAATACATACTATGTGCATTTTATAGTACGTAGCTTTATTTATATTGCATAATTTTCTCTAATGTGTTTTGGGTTGACAATCAAAATCCACAATAAATTACAAAGTGAAGTGGCCTGGCTTGGAGCACATTGTCTATTTGGCTGCTCCTCATAAACTGTCCAGAATTGCTGATTGAAATTATTAATGTAATTTAAGATTATCATCAGGCATTTTTGTTTTGGGGGGGTTGGTTTTTTTTTTTGGAACCATAAAAATTAATGCTTATATTTCAAGTGTGAAGTCATTAAAGAAGTAAGATCACAGCTGGCTCCTTATTTGATATGGGTTGACTCCTAAAATAGATGAAGAAAAGGAGATTTTGTTCTGCTATGCATTATGTAAGTCAATCAGAATGGAGTTGGAAGGAACCTTGGAGGTTTCCTAGTCCAACCCCCCTGCTCAGGCAGGAGACCCTAGACCAAGGGCCTTCAAACTTCTCAAGTTTAAGACTTGTGGACTTCAATACCCTAAGCTAACATGACTGGAGGAGGAATTCCTGAGCTAACATGACTGGAGGAGGAATTCTGGGAGTTGAAGTCCACAAAAGCTGTCAGGTCTTAAAGCTGTCAAGTTTGAAGACTCCTGCACTAGACCATTTCAGACAAGTGACTATCCAGTTTCTTTCAGTGATGAAGCATAACAACTTCTGAAGGCAACTTCTATTCCACTGGTTAACTGTCCTCATTCTTAGGAAGTTTCTTCTTAATTTTTCTTAATTCTCCTTGATTAGTTTCCATCCATTGTTTCTCATTTTGCCTTTTAGTGCTTTGGAGAATAGCTTGACTCCCTATTCTTTGGGGCAACCCCTGAGATATTGGAAGACTTCTATCATGTCCCTACCATTTCTTCTTTTCACTAGACTAGTCATATCCACATCCTGCAACTGTCCTTCCTATATTTTAGTGTCCAGGCTTTTAATCACATTAGTTGCTCTTCTCTGCACTTTCCCCCCCCAACATCTCAATATCTTTTATGCAATGTGGTGACCAAAACTGGATGCAGCATTCCAGGCGTGGTCTTACTAAGGCTTGATAAAATGGTATGGATACTTCATGTGGTTTTGATTCTATGCCTCTGTTTATACAATCAAGGCTTGTGTTGGCTTTTTTGGCTAAGTTTTCATGGGAAAGAAAGAGAGAACTCCCATCAAATTTCGCTTAAAGTGAGATTGTGGGTGCTTGCTTAACAAAACATCCATGGAATGTTGATGGAAGGGCAAATTGAGGCCTCTGGAATTTTCACACATTGGGGTAAGCGATAGACATTTATCTAAAATATGCAGCTGCCACTGAATATTGTTGCTGCATGCTTCAAGTACAAGAAAAAGAATTGTTATCCTCAATGAGATGATTCATACATTTATGTAGGCAAAGGGGCATAGTAGGACCCCAAGTTATCATCTAAAGTCATGTGTGGTAACTCTAGATAAGTATCATTTTTTATGTATAAGAGGGATGGTTGGAAGAGAAAAAAAATCTCCAGAGAGAAAGTCTTACATCTGAATTGACAGCCTGCAGGCAAATGACTCCTTTAATTGCTCTACCTCTCTGAAAAACAAATATGCCTGTAAACATGCATGCAACTAAATGTTTAAAAGCGAAACAAGGCCTCCCTTCCTGTATAATTACAAGAAGGGTTTCTGTAAACAAGCACGATGAAAAAGCTCAAAAGAAGAGAAATTCTATTATTATTTACACTGTTCTTGCTCCAGGTGTTTGAACCTCAGGGTTCAGGTGGAAGTGGGTAACGTTTGGAAATAATTCAAAGTGGGGCAATTCAAACCCAAGAAGAACTTCCTCCCATCTTGTAAGCTTCTGCTCCATCCATCCATCCATCCATCCTTTGATCCATCCATCCATTGATCCATCAAAACATCTACCCATCCTCCATTGATCCATCTACCCACCATCCATTCATCAATATACCCATCCATCCATCCATTCATCCATCAATCTCCCCAACCACCCACCCATCCATCCATCAATCAATCAATCAATCTAACCATCCATCTATCCATTGATCCACCCATCCACCTACTTATCCATCCATCCATCCATTCGTCATCCAGCCATCTGTTCATCAATCCATCTATCTATTCATCCATGTCTGGAAGAAAATCACCAAGCTCAGAGAGCGTCAAGGACCCCACAGTTCTCATCCTCCTCCTCTCTTCTATTACCTAGTTTGGGTAATGAAACATCTGCAAGAAAACAATCCAGCTCAGAGAGCGCTAAGGATCACATACACCTCCTCCTCCTCCTCTCTGCAAACTCCCCTCCCTTCTAGCACTGATGATGTAACCTAGTTTGGATCATGAAACAGCTGTAAGAAAACAAGCCAGTTCAGGGAGTACCAAGGACTTCATAGCTGAACCTTAAACCTATGCAAATTCCCTTCTGTTGGCTTTTTCTATTCTCCATTAGTTCAGGAAACTTGATAGTAAAAAAAAAGTTCTGTAAGGTCCCAGAAAATTTCTGAAGGAATGGGTGAATCTATATGGTGGCTCTTCTTGTCTCACCTTGACATACTGCTTAATTCATTTAAACGTGGGAACATTTATGGATAGATAAATAAATAAATAAATAAGGAATTTATTGAGATACCAGAAGTTGCATAGTCTAGAATAACAACAACAACAACAACAACAATAATGATAATGATAATAATAATAATAATAATAATAATAATAATAATAATAATAATAATGCTACTCAAAGTGCAGCAAACCAAGAATCAATATAGAAAAACACATGCAAACTCGGGCTGACAGCTGGTTTGTAACAAAGCACGGTGTAACAAAGCACTGCATGGCCAGTTCCTTGAAAAGATCCAAGGAAAGTAGAAGAAGGAAAAGACCAGGCTATGGCTGACCAATGGAACACGGAAGAAAGAAACAGAAGGCCTGATTCTTAGCAGCCAAGAACAAGCCACCAGAACAAATGTAATCAAAACCAGAACAGAAAAATCTGCTGTTGACCCCAAATGCAGACTCTGAAAGAAGCGGATGAAACCATCAATCACATACTGAGCTGTTGCAAAACAATAGCTCAGACTGCTACAAACAATGTCACAACACAGTCGCTCAGATGGTCCACTGGAACTTGTGTCACAACTACCTGCAGCAAAAGAACTGCCTGCAGCAAAGAACTGGTCGGATCATAAGCCTGAAAAAGTGGTTGAAAATGAGCATGCAAAACTACGTGGGACTTCCGAATACAGACTGACAAAGTTCTGGAACACAATACCCAGATTGTGGCGAAGAAAAAAGTGTGGATATATTGCCATTCCATACCTGTGACACCAGCAGAATTGACGAGAAACAACTTGAAAAAGTCACCAGATATCAGGACGTGAGAATCGAACTGCAGAGACTCTGGCATAAACCAGTACAGGTGGTTCCAGTGATACTCGGCACACAGGGTGCTGTGCCTAAAGACCTAGGCAAGCACTTAAAAACAATTGGCACTGACAAGATCACCATTGGTTAACTGCAGAAGACCACCTTATTGGGATCTGCTCACATAATCCACCAATACATCACACAGTTCTAAACACTTGGGAGTGTTGAACTAGTGATTTGTGATACAAAACCCAGCATGGTTATCTCGTCTGCTGTGTATACTGTCATTTTTGTGTAGAACAACAACAACAACAACAACAATAATAATAATAATAATAGTAATAGAATAAAAACTTGTTCTCTAGGCAGGGAGATCTTTAAAAAAAGTATTTGACAGCCATATTTTATCTCAACCTCTTGCTGCTAACAGCCATCTTTGGCACAGTGGGCCTGCACTATTAAAAAACCTTCCATCATGCTTGTTCACGATTTAGCACTCATAAAAAGTAGCAGATCAGAAGGAAACATATCCATCCATTATAATTATTGCACTTTCCTGATCTCACCTTTAAAAAAAAATACTTCCCTTATCTGCCTCCGTAGTGCTTATTTTAAAGCATAAGACTGATGAGATCAGTTTAAAAACAATTAAAATGCAAAATGTATGGTTCCCAAAGAACATAATTTTGCATGATTTACTATTTGGCTTGTTGTTGGGGTTTTTTTCTATAAGCACTCCCCAATCCCCATCCTAACATTTGGTAAATAACTAAATTGAAGAGTTTTGTAAGCCAAAATAACATGTTTCTCTCTCTTAATGGCTAGTTGGAGAAAAAAAAAATCCAATAGCATGAGAAGCAACAACCATTTGCCACCCAATTTCAAAATATTTTTTTCTTTAAATATTTAACATTAAAAACTTCTCTCTTTAAAGAAGACTGAAACTGCTTAAATACATGGACAAAAAAAATGAAATAAGGAAGTTAAACAAGTTGTTGGCAGCTTAAACTGTGCCAAATAAGGGAAATTCTAGATTCTCATTTAAAAGAAAATAGTACACTAATTTCTACAAACCTCTGCCTCAAATAAAACAATAAGAGAAATATTTTATTTTTACCTATTTTGATGAGATTATTGAAAGCCTGCCTTACTTCTGTTTGAATTTACATGGACGTCAAAGTTAGCCATGGAGTTTTCATGAAAGCTATTCAGACTGATAGACCCCAATGATGGGCTCATTTCTTCTCCTTAATTTTTTTTTAAATCTAATTTTTATGTGTAATTATGTTCAGGGTTCTGTGTCACTTTTTGAAGTCCCTGAAATGGAAGTCCCTATTTGTCCTGAAATATGAATTAAAATAATACATGATTCCAGAAACCACAGATTTCTAAAATGTAAACCTCAATGCGCTATTTTGAATAATACCAAAAGAAGTAGATGGCATATTTTTCATGGGTTCACATTGACGAAAGGTCTTTCTTTTAGCTCTATTAGAAGACTAAGAATGGGGCAAGTTGTCTCTCTTTGCCATGTTAAATTTCAGTTTTTTGTCATATTAGGATCTTGGGATTCGTTTATGCTTTCAAAAAGCATAAAGCATTTCCAGTCCTCTGCTCAAGTAGGAGACCCTATACCAGTGGTGGCTAATCTTTTGGGGCTCCTGTGCCAAAAATTGCCCGTGCACCACACGCATGCACTCACGTGCCAGCACCCAGAATGCAATGTGTGCCCCCCTCCCCATGCCCCCGGTGCATGCGCATGCAATCCCCACCCCCACCCCCTTACCTGTACTGCACTTCACAACTGATTTTTTGGCTGGTTTGAGGCCTTTTTCAGCCTCTCAGAGCCTCTGAAAAAGCCTCTGAAAGGCTTTTCAGGATGAATTATAGGCCCATTTTGTCACTTCCAGGATTACAGGAAGTGATGAGACCTATAATTCGGCCTGATATGCCTTGCAGAGGCTTTTCCCAAACCTCTGGGGCACCAAAAAAGGCCCCAAAGCAACCGGAAAAAAATCACCTGTGAGGTGTCCGCATGCGCAGTGAGGTAATTTTGCCTGTGGCTAGCGTGCCAGCAAAAATGGCACATGTACCATAGGTTTGCCATCACAGGCCTATACCATTTCAGACAAATAGCTGTCCAGGCTCTTCTTAAAAACCTCCAGTGATGGAGCACCCACAACTTCCAGAGGCAATTTCTGTTCCCCTGCTTAATTGTCCTCACTGTTAGGAAGTTTCTCATTAATTCCAGGTTGCTTCTCTCCTTGGTTAGTTTCCATCCATTGAATCAGAATAGAGCTGGGAGGGACCTTGAAGGTTTTCTGGTCCAGCCTCCTGTTCAAGGAGACCCTCTACCATTTCAGACAAATGGTTGTCCAATCTCTTCTTAAGAATTTCCAGTGTTGGAGCATTTACAACTTCTGAAGGCAAACTGTTCCACTGATTAATTGGTCTCATTGTTAGGAATTTTGTCCTTAATTCCAGGTTGCTTCTCTCCTTGCTTAGTTTCCATCAATTGATTCTTGTCTTTCCTTGTGATGCTTTGGAAAACAGACTGACCCTCCCTCTTCTTTGTGGCAGCCCCTCAAATACTGGAATACTGCTATCATATCCCCTCTGGCCCTTCTTTTCATTAAACTAGACAACTGTCCTTTATATGTTTTAGTCTTCAGACCCCTAATCCTCCTGGTTGTTCTTCTATGCACTCTTTCTAGAGTCTCAACATCTTTTTTACATAGTGGCAAGCAAAACTGGATGCAGTATTCCAAGTGAAGCTTTACCAAGGCAGATCTTTACACTTTCAAAATGTGTTTTTGCTTATAGTTAAGAGTTGAGACATGGATTGTTTAAGCTTTTACCTGAATATGTATAAATCAAAACACGGAAATCTGATCATTTGCTGCAACACACCGTTTGTTAGAAAACTGATTCTTAACAGGTAGACAGGGATAATAAAACATCATAGAAAATGTTAAATTAGATTATTGAAAGAAGAAAGGGAAAATGCTTTATCAAAACACAACAGAAAATGTAAACAAACAAGAGTTACTTGCTAAAGAATTTGTGGGGGTGGAATCTGTAAAGAATAAGGGCCTGTTTTAAAGCAGCAGTTATAAATTTTGGAAAGACAAATAAAAATAACAAAGGTTAGGCTAAAAGAAAAAGAACCACCTCCATTTTTTCTTAATATGTGGATTAAAAAAAAAAGCTTTGAGGCATTGGTGGATAATATTAGCATATTAGGAGTAATTGCAATGAATATGGAAAAGGTTAAACAGGAGGATATTACATTTTATTTTATGGTAATGGCATACCCCCCCCCAAAAAGATCAAAAGGAAATGTCCCCATTAAAAATTTGAGGTGAGACGGTTAAAATGTGAATAAACAAGAACTGGGGTAGGAAACCTGCAAGTGGTGAAAAATATAATTAAATGAATAAGAATGGGAAAATAAACGAAGAATCCAAATTTATCTAATGAAGGATAATGTAAAAGAGCAAGCAAGGGGAGAAACAAGCAAGAAGAAACGAGAAGCAGAGGGAACAATTAATCTAATGGGAAAGAAAAGCAATTTAAAAGAAAGTAGGACAATTACATTTCTATATACAATGCGTGACAAATCTGGTCTTATAGAAACAGAGACAGACACAGCCCTTAAAATCCTTAGTGTAAGTAAGTCTTTATGACAGAAGATCTCTCTCTCTCTCTCTTTCTAATTAACTCTTACTCAACATTTTCCAGAATAGAATAGAATAGAATAGAATAACAGAGTTAGAAGGGACCTTGGAGGTCTTCTAATCCAACCCACCACCTTGGCAGGAAATTCTACACCACTTCAGACAAATGATCTTTATCCACAGTGGTGGGATTCAGATAATTTAACAATCGGTTCTCTGCACTAATGATTTGTTCCAACCACCAGTTCACCAAAACTGCTCAGAAACTTAACAACTGGTTCTCCTGAACGGGTGAGAGCTGGCTGAATCCCACCACTGGTTATCCAACATCTTGTTAAAAACTTCCAGTGTTGGAGCATTCACAACTTCTGGAGGCAAGTTGTGAATAATTGTTCTCACTGTCAGGAAATTTCTCCTTAGTTCTAAGTTGCTTCTTGGTTGGATTTAGTCCACTTGTGACTACGTAGAGACTCTAGGCTGATCCCTTTTTTAACTCCACCCTGGATTCTGCCATTCCTTCTCCTACAATAATCTCCTCAGAATATACATTTGAAAATTGCCTTTATGATTGCTGAGAGTTTAACGTTATCGTCAAGAGTACAGGAAACAGTTATGGATTTTGTAACAGAAATTATGCCAAATACCATCCAGGATCTGAATTTGAGGGCAGTGCTCCTTTCAAAACTGATTGGAAAAGTGTTTTTCCGACTTCTCAGTTGAAACAGGCTAACTTTCTCCAGGCGTTCACACACATCTGAAAAAAACCCCAAAGAGATGTCACCCCTTTTAAATAGGTTAAATGTCTGTAAGGATGTTAGATTCGTTGAACTTAGTAGATAACTGTAATTTTTATGATCCGTTTTATTTTTAGTAACCATCACATAATACCTTTTTCTAGATTGACGTGTTTTTCTGTTCGCCTGTGATCTAAAAGTAGCAAAAAAAAAAAAAANGTGATCTAAAAGTAGCAAAAAAAAAAAAAAGTCAGAAACCTTTTCAGAATGTATAAAATTATTTGGGGAAGTTTCTTTAAATGAATTCAAAAGGAATGTAAATTTCAAAAATAGATAATATCCATCTTCAGGAAAGATAAAACTTTTGTCCCCCCCCAAATTAAAACCTTCAACTTTATTTTGATGAGAATGATGTGGAAGGGCCAGAATTAACTTGGATGATCCACAATGAGATCAAAGATAAATCATTCTTCAATTAGAAATCAAGTAATAAGCATCGGTAGTAATGTATAACACTGAACTCAGAGGGCTTGAAAACAAATATTTGGGGTGGGTAGGAAAAGGATTAAATGGAAACATGACTGGTTGGAATGGAGGCCAATGAACAAGGAGACATTTTTATGACTCTCTTCACATTAAAGATTTCTGCATCTCAGATAATATCACTCCCACTATAAGCAAAAATCCCTTGTGATTTTGGTGGAAATGCAGTACTGGTTGACTGCAGGATCATTCAAAGAATATTTGTTGAGGGCCTCAGTCAGCTATAAAAATGCTTCAGAAATTATCCCAAAGGTCCTTTTTCAAGAAGCAACTGGAGTAGAGGAGAGGAGAGTAATGTAAAATAGAATAGAATAGAATAGAATAGAATATAGAATAGAATAGAATAGAATAGAATAGAATAGGGATAGTTGGAAGGGACTTTGGAGGTTTTCTAGTCCAACCCCCAATCTTTTCTGAAAAACCTCCAGTGATGGAACACCCACAACTTCTGGTGTTCCACTGATTAATCGTTCCAGATATCAGGAAATTTCTCTTTAATTCTAGGTTTCTTCTCTCTTTGATTATTTTCCATCTGTTGCTTCCTTGTCCTGCCTTCAGGTGCTTTGGAGAATAATTTGACTCCCTACTTCTTTATGGCAGCCCCTCAAATATTGGAAGACTGCTATCATGTCACCCCATGTCCTTCTCTTCATTAAACTACATATATCCAGTTCCTGCAGCCGTTCTTTGTATGTTTTAGCCTCCAGTCTCCTATAAACCATGGGCCGACAAAAAATATGGAGTCCCCTCAGGAAAGACATATGGCAAAGCTGGAATTAGCAGTGGTGAATGTGATAGATAAGGGCAAAGATTTTATTGTAACAGCTTTGAAGTCTTTCCTGCAAACAGCATCCTACATCCAACTTGGATGACAAATTCGCCGCATTTATATTCACGCGTCTGACAGAGTTTAATCCCAGATACATGGTTTAGCCTGCAGCCTCTTCCCTTTTTTGATTTTGGAAGACAAAACGGAGAGAAGAACAAACAAACAAATACAGATTTTTCTTTTAGCCTTTTTGCTGACATTTATCGGTCTTTTTTTTTTCTTTCCTGATTCACGCTTTATCTTCCTTGAGGTCCTTCTCCCAAGCTGCAAACATGGGACCTAGTGAGTTTAATGTTGAATCTTTTTTCCAAATTATTATTTTTTTATGCAAAAGGTGCACCGCTCTTACTCCATGGTGGCATTTGATATCCAAACTACATATTTTAGATGGGTTATTTTTGTCCCTCATAGGTTTATTTTTCTTTCTTTAAAAAAAATATTTGTAGAAGTCTTCTGTGCTGAACCTTGGAGTCAAAAAGTCATCAACTAATTGTAGATAATTGGAAGACTTCCCCCCCCTCCTCCTTATTTACATTGTATTATCTCATTTAAATGTTTCCAAAATAGGCAAACCTTGCCTTAGGCTTTTCAGTTAGAATTCAGATCCTGTTTGATTATTTCTCCTTTGATTGTTTACTTGGAATCCTTCAGTCCTTGGTGATCAAGAAGATATCAATCAGAAGGAAGGGGCCAACATTAAAAAATGAAAGAAACCCCCTTGATTTTCTCTTGAGAGATTTCCCCTTCTCACATTTTATTTAAGATAGCTATGATCCTTCCAGGAAGTGTACGGCTAACAGACAGAGAGAATACCTACCTGGCTGAAGCTTAGCAGGTTCCCCCCACAAGAATATTATCCTGTCTAGAGTTTGCTTGTGGTTATTCCGAGACTGAAATCTATCTTTTAATGACATGGTTCTCAGTAGTTTGCTTGGACTGAAATATTTCACTCGCTATGTTTTTTCTGAAGATGTTACAGATCTGAAATATTCATGAGGCTGCATTGGGAATTTAAAATCTGGAGGAGCAGAAGTTATTTTCCCAAGCATTTATATTTTACTTAAGGGTCCTTCTCCAGAGCATCTTTCTCCTGTCCCAGAATTATTGACTTTAGAATAAACATGGTTTTCTACAGTGGTGGAATTCAAAATATTTTACTACTGGTTCTGTGGGCGTGCACTTCGCTGAGTGTTCTAAAACGGGCAATTTTAAGCATCAAAACTTACCTTACCATCACCGCTGATGAGTTAAAACAGCTGAGCTACAAACAAAGGAAATATAGGACAGGAATGGGCAGGGGAGGATGGGCAGGGGAGGATGGGCAGGGCCAACTGCTGACTGGCAAAACCAGATTGCTCGAACCAGTGCGAACCGGCAGCATACCACCTCCAGTTTTCTAACTATTAATGGAACTGGAATTGTTGCTCTTCTGCTGATGGAAAATAAGAGTTGGAAGAACAATTGTCTCCCAAATGCCATTTCTACTTTAGAGCCGTGGCGCCTCAACCTTTTGGGTGCCACAGACCGGTTCTGGGGAGAACAGATTTTCCATGGCCCGGCATCACTGCGGGCCATTTTGGATGTCTATTTCTGGGCCATCACCCTTAATTCTGTCCCATCCCATGCTAGGGGACAGTTTTTCCATTGCATGTTTTCTGCTTTAAATTGAAGGAAAGTCAGTGCCATGATGATGAAGGAGAATTGCTTGTTGCTGAAATGGAGTAGATGGAATTTGACAACAGCTTTGTAGTATCTCTGTTTAAGTGTCTATGAAGTTTCTAAACCATCAGGTCAGGGTTGTCCCAAAGGTGTTTTCCAAAAAGGCAAGTGGACTTCCTTTGTTTTTTCTTGAAGACATTTTGCTTCTCACCCAAGGGCCTTCTTCAGTTCTGACTGGACTTACTTTGTTTTTCCTTGAAGACATTTAGCTTCTCATCCAAGAAGCTTCTTCAGTTCTGACAGGACTTTTTTGTTTTTCCTTGGAGACATTTCACTTCTCATCCAAGAAGCTTCTTTAGCTCTGAACTGTTCCCACTTGGGAAATTGGACCTGTGATGGACTCATGCCTCACCACTGTAATGTCAAACTTCAAGTCCAAGGATCTTGCGATCTAATGTTTTTCTTTTTAAAAAACTGTTGTAATAGAGAAGATTGAATGAAGTTTTCATGCTTCATATGGCATGCAGTTTGGGACATATTACCTTAAGGTCCCCTTTTCCTTGCCTTTCTGCAACATGAATGAAAATTGTAACTTATTTTAAACAGAAGGTTTTCTTTAAAAAATTACAGAATAAAATTATCACTGGGATTATCACCCTTTCAATTTCATTTAAGAGATTTTCAAGCCAAACACCCCAAAGTAAATATTTCAATTGGAAAGGAATCATTTCAGGTCTTCTTGAAGTCACATGAAGTCTGACAAAAAATAATTCTGACAGTTTCGGAGCTAATTGAGTTGGATCAGAAGAAATGCTAGGTCATTTTAACTTTTTAAGGAAAATTTAAAAAAACATCAACAACCAGAATTCTAATTGTGTTATTTTAGAGAACTTTGAAGTCTAAAGAGCTTCAAAATTATTCCTGCTGTTATTGTTATTGTATCATTTGTATACTTGGCAGGTTCTAATTTAATCAATGGATTTCTGTCACTAGAAGTTTCAGATCTAAATGCTGATGGATAGAAAACAAAATTTAAAAATGAAGCAATAGGTACCATACAGCTTATCAGCCTTCATCAACTTTGTCACCAAGGGGTGACATGATCAGAAGAAAGTTGAATATGAAGGACATGAAATGAGCTCAGCCAATCTCATTGTACACATGTTGTATATTGATAATTAAGGGAATAAAAAATAAATTCATAATTATTTTGGAAAACTTTCCCAGTTCCCCATCTGTCGCTCAAGAATATACTGAACTTGGTAGCCTGTTTATAGTATTTGTGCGAGCAGACACAAACTTCAAATTAAATATAAACCAAAAAGCTGTCCGTTTTCTGATAGAAACCTTATGGTGTAGAACTGCAGAAGAGTTGTTGTATTGCATCATACAGTTGAAGAACAGAATAGAATGACAGGGTTGGAGGGGGCCTTAAAGGTCTTCTAGTCCAACCCCATGCTGAGGCAGGAAACCATATACCACAAGGTGTGTTTGAGAATGCTTGGCATCTATAACTTCATTTGAATCTCTTCTTTACGTGCAAACACGTTTTCAAGGCACATTTGAAAATGGTGTTATTCAGATGCAAACAATGTTAAAAGTTTCCCCTGTGGTTGGAATAAATAAATTAAACGTTTATTTTTTAAGATTTGCCTTTACCTTGCTAACATTTATAATCCAGCACCCAGTGGAAAGTACGATTTAAAATTGAAATTCAGAGCAGTTTAATGTGGAAATCTCTACCCTAACAAGTTCAGCTCGCTTCATAAAATGTCAGGCGAGGGGTAGGGTGTTTTAAATGATCCATTAAAAAGTGACAGGAGTATTCTTGGAATTATTTAAATTGAAATTATTTAAATGAAGAGCCAGGGAGTTGCTACTTCTAATCGGTATGGCAGGCATTGGAAAACATGTTTGGGAAACGCAATCCCATGGGAATGTAATATGGAAACAGCGCATCTGATCAGTGTTGAGGTGCAGGAAAAGGATTGGGGGAGAGGTGAAAAGAGGCATCAACTTAGAATCACTACATAGCCACAAACAAAGTCCAATCCCCCTTGACTGCCAATGACCTTATCTAACTCTAATTAGGTGCTGACCATTTGTTGAGAAGATTCCTATGCATAAGTTTTTACAAATAAATCATTTTAACTGGACCTTCATGGGTGGATCTGACTTCACATGCAACAGGAAGTTGAGCACACAAACTATTTTGTTCATAATTCAGGAGGATACCTGAATTCCACTCTTATAGAAGAAAGAATAGCAGAACTCGGGATGGAGTGAAAAGAGGCATCAGCCTAGAATCCCTATGTAACCAAAAGCGTGCTAAGTCCAACCTCCCTTAAATCCTGTTGGCCCTTATCTAACTCTAACCAGGTGCTGACCATTCACTGAGAAGATTTGTGTGCGTACGCTTTTAGCAATAAATCGATTGAACCTGTGGATCTGGTCTTTTGTGTCAGACATGACATTTTGTATTATTGTAGAGTGCAGGGATGTGGTGGCTCATTGGCTAAGACGCTGAGCTTGTTGATCAGAAAGGTTGGTGGTTCGAATCCTTAGTGCCGCATAGAGTGAGCTCCCGTTCCTTCTCCCAGCAGCTTCTGCCAACCTAGCAGTTCGAAAGTATGTAAAAAAATGCAAGTAGAAAAGTAGGTACCCCATTGGTGGGAAGGGAACAGCATTCCATGAGCCTTTGAATCCCACCAGGCTCAAGGTAGACCCAGCCTTCCGTCCTTCTGAGTTTGGTAAAGTGAGTAACCAGATTGTTGGGGGGCAAGAGGCTTACTCCCTAAACCATTTAGAGAGGGTGGTAAAAGCACCATGAAGTGGTCTATAAGTCTCAGGGCAATTGCTATTGTAGTGTGAATATCATGTCTTTCTCCATGGCTAGTCTACCCACTGGACATGCAATTAAAAAAAATGCTGGGATTTTTCCCTTTCCCATTTAGATAATTGAATAAGTCACCTGAAGTCAACAATTTTCTGAGTCATAGCATGCAAAGGAAGCTCTATTTAGGGGTGAGGTTCTTTATAAAATTCTTTATAAAAATGTAAAATTTATAATTTAATTCTCATTGGGTAAGTAATCCTGCAATTTAACCATGCATTACATGATGTTTCTTCTTCCATGATGTTTCTTCTTCACACATAATAAACCCTATAACTAGTGTTTAAGGGATGCTTTTAAAGTTGTAGCAACGTTTCAGCAGAATCTCATCTGCCATCATCAGGCTTCTGCATGGAGTTTGTATATGGGTCAGGGTCTCACAGCCATTGGTTTTAAATTTGAGGCTAGCCTATTATTGTGGCAGGATGTT